>JAGFBZ010002158.1:0-69996 GCA_018398805.1 Hirundichthys speculiger
TTTTGTCCAGGGCAAATGTTTCCTCACAACACTTAGCAAGTTTGTTCTTTAAAGTACCATTCTCTCGTCCCACAGTTCCGCCACTGGCTGGGTGATAGGCACAGTATTTTCTGACATCTATGCCAAGGTGAAGAGAGATTTGAGAGATGGCTTACCTTCAGAGGAAGAAAATCCAACAAAGTTCATCATAGTATGTTCAAAGGGTCTAGTTGGTGGGGGATGAGCAACCTGTTGTGCATTTTGGATTTGCCCACCTGGGTTATGGGTGGCACAAATCATGCAAGATTGGCAAAATTTTTGTGCATAAGCTGCCAAAACATTTGTGAACCAACACTCAGCTATTGCACTTAACATTCCCCCTTTTGACATGTGGTCAAGACCATATGTCAATTTAGCACAGTGAGCAAAAAGAGCAGAAGGCAAGCAGGGTTTACCATCTGGCATATACCAGCCATGAGGGGTAAAATGTGTGGTAAAATGTGTGTCATCAGCTGAAGCCAGTGATTGCAGAGCTGTGAGAGGAGACGGACTTGAGGGAGAGCTGTCGATCTGGATACAGGAAGCGGCAAGAGGAAACGGTTTCAGTGCAGCTGCCTTAGCTGCATCATCTGCCCGAGAGTTTCCTGTGGAGACAGAATCAGAAGCGTTAGTGTGAGCTGCACATTTGCATACAGCAACTTGGGAAGGCAGCAGGATGGCATCTAGGAGATCTGCAATTAAAGAACAATGGAGAATGGGCTTCCTGTCAGATTTCATGAAACCACGATGTTTCCAGAGCGCGCAAAAGTCGTGTACAACACCAAATGCGTAGTGAGAGCCGGTGGAGATGGTAACTGAGCGTTCTCCTGCGAGCACAGTTCAGCAGCCTGCGCAGAGTAATGGGACGGCAGAGGCGCGGACTCTACTGTGCCATGGTCTGAGCAGACGCCATAACCAACACGGCAGTGACCTGTGAGGGCATCACGAGATGCAGAGCCATCAACATACAGGATCAGGTCTGGATTGGTCAGAGGGCTGTCCAGGAGGTCAGGGTGAGGAGTGAGGAGAGAGAGCTCCGCCACAGTCATGAGGGGTGCCTCATCAGGGTTGGGAGAAGAGTGGCAGGATTCAGAACAGTGCAGCATTTCACTGTGATGTTGGGCAGTTCTAAGAGACAGGCGTGATACCTGAGAAAACGAGGCAGAGAGAAATGAGAGGTTCTGTGTTCCGACAGGATCATGTGGACCTCATGCGGGACCAAAAGAGTAGAGGTGCATACCCCACTATGTCACGAGAGGATGCTAGAGCCTTCCCCGCCGCTGCTATGGCACCCAGGCAGCATGGAAGACCAGCAGCCACAGGATCAAGCTTACAAGAGAAATAGGCCACAGGTCTGAGGACACCACCGTGATCCTGCAAGAGAACAGAAGTCATACATAAGCCTCGTTCATCAACAGTTTGTGTGAAGGGTCTGGATGGGTCAGGAAGACCTAAGGTGGGTGGAGACTGTTTCAGAGCAACAAACATTGTTCAGCTTCATCTGTCCAGATAAGCTTAGAAAATGGGCTTCGGGCCAACTCACCAAGAGGTTTGAGAGTTCAGAGAAGTAGGCACAAGGTCCTGCAGAGGAGCAGAGGCAGGAAAGACGGAGCTGTTTGACGTTTCTGTGTGAGGGGCCTGTGGATGGCTGTCAAATGTTTGGAGGACGCTTTTCCCATCTGCACTGATGTTGTGACCTAAAAAGGCAACAGCAGGTTCACAAAATTGCATTTTGTGTCTGCTAACCTTGTGACCTTCAGCAGCAAGATGGCGAAGGAGTGCAACAGTGTCAGTGACACACTGCTCACACGTAGGAGAACAAAGCATGAGGTCATCAACATACTGCAGGAGGGCGGAGCCAGGTGTTGGAGAAAAGGATGAGAGTGAGGCTGCCAGTGCTCTGTTATAGACAGTGGGAGACTCACAGTTGCCCTGGGGCATCCTGGTGAACGTGTAACCACGGCCATCAAACTGGAATGCAAACCAAAACTGGGAGTTGGGGTGGTCAGGAACAGAGAAAAATGCATGAGACAGGTCAAGAACAGAAAACCACTTAGTTCCTGTTGGAACATTGGACAAAATGTTGTAAGGGTCAGGGACTGAGGGAGCTGGAGCGTGAACAGCTGCATTGACAGGGGTTAAATCCTGAACAAAGCGCCATTCCTCTGGAGCTGGAGGGGGGCCTGTATTTACTGACAGATAAGATAGGTGTATTTACAGGAGCATCATTGCAGGGAACAATGATGCCAGCTTTCAGAAAAGCATCAAAGACAGGGTGTATGCCTGCTATTGCCTCAGGTTTCAGGGGGTATTGAGCTTTTCTGGGGTGAAAATGAGACTTAGGAGTGACAACAAGGGGCTCCCAGTTGCGTATGAGACCAACATCATACTTGTGAGTGGCCCACACGGAGTCAGGCACCCCAGCAAGCTCAGGGAAGGAGGGGGAGCTGGTAAGAAGGGGCACCTGCATTAGAGCAGGAGACTGGAGGGCATACACAGAACGGAGGGCCGAGAAATCACACTCATGAGTTTTTCTGAAGACAGAAAGAGACGAAGAGAATTGAACATCAGGGTAAGATGTGGGCTGCCAGTCAGATGTAGAGTTACACTGCTTGACCCAGGGGCCCAGGTCACGCCACTGGTCAGTGGGGGACTTGGCCAGAGAAATATGAGGGTTACTGTCAGAAACCCTGTATAAGGTGAGCTGATCAGAAGACAGAGAGATAGAGAGGGCGCTGCGTGTGGCAGACCAGTAAAGTCTGCAGGATCAGACAGTCATTTACAGGATCAAAGAACTTTTCTTGGAACTCAAAGTCAGGTGAGCTAGATACATGAGCAGTACAATGGAGGCAGTCAGGCTTCATGAAGCAAGCCTGTGGTGACACACGTTCAGTTGTCATGGTGATGAGGGGAACACATTGCTGTAGGTTAATCCACCACTTATAAATTTGGAGTAGCTGAGGTCTCAGCACATCCTGAACTAGGGTGAAAGTACATTCAGTAGGAGTGGTAACCTCCATGCCTTCAGGCGTAGAGCGTAGCCCAATGCTCAAAGTTAGCATGAGGTCCCTGCCCAATAAATTGAAAGGGCAACAACAAGAATGGAGAAAAAAATGTTTTGCAGTGGGCAAGGTGTTGAAGGAACACAAAAGGGGAACAGTAAAATTTTCTTTCACTTTGTCACCACTAGAACCCACAGTATAGAGATATCTACCACTGAGTTTAACACCAGGCAGGTCTGACGTGCGTATTACAGAATATGTGGCACCAGAATCAACAATGAATACAATCATTTTTCCAGAAACATGTACTTGTAGAAGGGGAAGCTTTAAAACACTGTCCTCAGTTGGCATGTATATGAGAGTCTGTGTGTATGTGTGTGAGAGAGTACTCATCTGCAGCAGAGGAGGAATCCCAAGCTGACATGTCAGCTGGAGTTCCACCCCGTCATCTAAACGATTAGACGTCCGCTCACTTAATAGTCGGCACAAGAAATATTAGTCGTTTAAACCAATTTGTGTTTTATTCATGTACAAGGCCGCTTAACTGTCATACAGCCACCAGCCACTAGTCGGGTCTACAAAGCCGACAGATAGCAGCCCCCTCTCCGTGGCAATGCTTGAGTAGACTGGAGTTTTAAAACGGCACGGTGGGAAGATAGTCTCGCAAAACCAGTGCGGTTTGGTGGTACTTTAATCTAGAAAATGAAAACAAGGTAGTATGTAGACTGCGTCAGAAACAACTGGCATACAATCACTCGACTGGAGAAGCGCAACCACATCAACTAAGATTTGGATGTAATCTGCACAGACGACGCTGCTGATCTAGCGGTGCTAGCCACACTAGGCCGATTGACATTTTACCCGGAGACGTGTCTCCGTCGGTTTGAGCGGATAATGCAGCTCCTCACGATAATGAATCGCAAGATATGCTCACTAATTGGAAGGTAAAGCTCAGGAAGCAATGAATATGTTGAGCCGAATACACCGTGCCGGGGACGCAAATTGATAACTCAGGCTGGAGCGCATCTTTTTTTTAGACTAGTCGACTAGTCTTAATTAAAATTTTCATTTAGTCGACAGGGAAATTAGTCGCCAGGAACATCCCTAGCCTCAACCACGCCCATGGCGTCGGTTCTGGAAAGTCTTAACAGGACAGGTGCGAGTCCAGTGTCCACAGTAGAAGCAAATATCAGCTTAGGGGTGTGGTTGAGGAGGAGGGGCAGTAACGTCAGGGCCAGGCAGTGAAGGGAGGGGGGCAGGCGTTGGAGCGGGAGCAGAGGTCACATGCTGGAGGAGGCGCAGTTGACTGTGAGCAGTGTCTTTCTATTTTTTGTCAGTTCTGGCATTTTTGTCGTTTTCCTGCTCCTGTCCAGCAGCAGATCGGCTCTGGCTCCCCATCCGCTCTGCAGAGAAGCATACAAGAACAAGAGGCAGTTTCTGCTTTCTTTTTTACATTTTCATCACTTTCCTTGTCTTTCTTGCTGTGTAAGGCAGTTAGAGTTTTCTGACATTGCTGTTTTCCCTTCTTTTCTCGTTCAGTTCTTTTTTTCATGCTTATCTCGCCTATCACATTCCAATCCCGTTTCTTCAAACATTCCTCCATTCTCAACATACAACGTGCTTCTTCAATCTTGACTTTTTTCTTTTTAAACATTTTTTTAAACACTTTTTAAACACTTTTTTAAACATCTCTCTTTTCAACCAAAGCCTTTCTCAGTTTTTCCGGCTAATTCTTACTCAGTGATCCACCTTCAGAAAACCCAAAATTTTCACATCAGTAAGGCAAAAATTCATACACTTCATAACCATATTTGTCTTTCATTATTAAAGTCAGGTTTGAGTCAGGTTGTGGTGGTCGTTATCCTTTAACTGTATTACAGTGATCCCTTGCCACTTCGCGGTTTGACTAACGCGGTTTTAGTGCTTTGCGGATTTTTTTCAGAAATATATTATAATTAAAAAAATCAATAAAGAATCACTGAAATTCTGCGAAAATCCACCCCACAGCAGACGAGAGGCTGCAGCTGCCAGCGAAACATCAAACAACGACTCACAGCCTCCTGTAAGCAACAGAGAAACACAGACAGAACTCTAGAATCTGGGCGCTGTTTGGCGAGACGCATTACTACATTTAGCATTACTGGGCGCATGCACGAAGCAGTGACGGCAGCCGTGGGAGCATGTCTGTCTGTCTTCAGTTAAGTTTGTATTTAGCTTAAACTTTAAACTCTCGTGCAATTTGATGATCAACCTACTTTGTGTGATTCAAATGTCATGATTCAGGACATGGATCGACTTGATCGTTTTGGCGGGCTGAGTCCTCATGTCACCTGGGGTTGAGACAGCCCATTCATATTCCAGGACTTCTGTTAAAATCGCAATCCCGTGATCAGCGGCCCACAGAGGACTGTATTTCCTGACGAGCACGGGGAGGAGAAACTTAGTACTCATGCAGAAACGAGGAGGAGGAGGAAGCGGCTTACGGAGAGCATGACGGCAACACCTGTTGCCCTCCCCTCCTTCAGTTATCCGTCCAACGTCTGCGCCTCGAAAAAACTGAGGAACTAAGGCTCTTGTTCGCCACAGCAGTGTCAAGAAGCCTGATCATGGCCTCTGCGACTGCTCGGGGAAAGGGACGTGAAGGTGAGATGTCATAGAGGGTGGGTTCGTTACGGTCCGCACGACAGAGGGTCTGCAACACGGGAAATCTGCGGAGGTGGAGTATGTGTTAATAACGAACGTGGTGTAAAACTGTTTTAGTAAGAGAGACTTATACCAATTTAGTTTCACCATCAGGTTCAATGTTAGACTCCTTTAGCAAAAAAAAACAGATACAAAATCCTTGTTCCTCTGCTGTTGTCTTTTAAATACGGGAGAAGCTGGCGGGTGAAAACCTCCTCTGATATAGTTGGGCTTTATTAGAAAAAAAAAAAATATGATTGATAACCGTTGGAGACCGAGGCTGTGAGGAAACGAAAGAAAAGTGAAGCATGTCTTGTGTCAATGCAGGTCTCGCTACTTTTTCGTGGTGTTTAAACATATTTAAACTCATATTAGGAGCGGGGGGCTCTGGCTCCATTTCGCGGATTTTGATTATTGCGGGGGGGCGCCGGTCCCCATTAACCGCGATAACTAAGGGATCACTGTATTCCCCATTATACCTGGTCTTGTTTTCACTCACAGGATTTAAAATAACCTGATCTTGTCAATTTCAACTCACAGGACCTAAAATAGTCTGAACTTGCTATGTAGCTCACAGAACTTAAAACAATAACCTGATCTTGCTAAATTGACTGACAGGACTTAAAAAAGTCTGGTCTTGTTAGGTAAACTCACAGGACTTTAACCTGATCTTGTTTAACTTACTCGCAGGACTTTTGTTCTGAACTCACGGGGCTTCTTTAAAACCCGTTCTTGTTACAGAAATCCTCACGGACAATTTCCTATATTAAAGAGAAAATACAGGACAATGACCACACACAAAAATGAAAGCAGTTGACCAGAGAATTAGGAAAATAAAAATCCCTTTTTCTTTACACTTATCAATTGATTCTAAATTTTTGCATGAAATGACTCTTCAAATGAGTCCAGATTGGTCTAAAATTTATACTAAAAACTTCTCACCGGATTCTTTCTTCACTTGAAGTTCGAAGATTCAGTCGTGGTCAATCGCAACCATTGACTATAGTCGTCCACTGTTCTACATGAGGTTCTGAGGATAACCCAACTGTTGGGTTAGGCGTGCACTCCGCTCCGGTCTCCGGTTCTGACGGACACAGTCCGAATCCCACCTTCTGACAACAAGATTGTTGTGGGAAATTATCTGAAGAAGAATCCAAGTAGAATGACAAATATAACAACTGCATTCAGAATGTTTTTATTAAGTCAAATCAGAAGAAAAAAATCATGCGCATGGAGAGAGAACTCAAAGATTTCTCTCTGACCAAAGTAGAGACAGAGACCTTTTAAAGTAGCAGGACCAGCAGTCCACATATGGTCATGTTGTATTACTGATTGTCTACCTTCTTGTGAGTTTCATATCTAGTATTTGACTTTCCAGATGCCTGCGAGAACAGAGTGCTCTTTCAGTTGCAAAAATACAATAGCACACAAACATAAGACCAGTATAAAAGGTTATATGAGGTCAGATGCAGGTTATATGAGGTTAGCTGCATTTTAGGATATATGAGCCTAAATACCAAAGGTTATATGAGATTAGCTGCATTTAGGATATATGGACCTAAATTTCATTTACACCACCCAAACCTTTAATCATGACTGCGATCAGCATACAGGACTAGAAGCTACGTTCCAATATTAATGTAAGGGGTCAACAAATAAGGTGACACTTGTCATATTAAGTTAAGATGACAGTAGATTAACACTTAACTGGTTTGTTTTACTACTTCATAAATGTTTTTTAATCATGTCATGAATATTTTAAAGTAATTAAAAACATAGTTAAGAAGGATTGAGGACTTAAAACATATTTATTTAATTTAAATGGCCTCTCACGGTCCACCTGCAGTACCACGACGGCCCACCAGAGGGCCGCGGGCCACACTTTGGGAATCATTGATCTACTCTGTGCGTTCATAAGTTGTAAATCTGACTCTGATGGAGTCAGTGCCTCACCAGCCATGAATCTCACCACATGTCACTGTTTATGAGGCATTATTTATGTTTACAGATCAGAACATTTTCATTTATAAGAGAGAAGGAATGTTTTAAAGAAATGTATGGTTTATAAAGCTACTTTGTCATCTTTGAGTATTTTTGCAGTATCAACAAGAGGCCAGTAGGGTGTCCTCTCTTTGGGTTTTTGCGTCACCCTAGCAGAATATTAAAAGTATAAAATGTGTCAAGCAGGCTAATTCTGATGCAATATAGACCTAAAATGCTAAAAATGTAATTCAGGAAAAACAAATCTGTTTTATTTTTCTTGTCTGTAGTCTCGGTATCAAATGATATGTTTATCCAAAATGTTAGAATTTTGAAGGTATAAGTACAGGTTTAATGGCTGTTATAGCAAGTAATGCTAATAAATAAATGTTAATCAAGCATATGTGACATAGATATAGATTTTTTTTCAGTATAAAATGCAAGCATTTAAGTAACCATAAAATAGCAGTAACAAAGACAATGTTTATGTTAATTTTTGTTTTGGAGATGTAAGTAATGTTTAGTCGTTCTTTGATATTAGTGTTCTTGAATAAACAATCATAAACAGTTCATATGTCGGTGTTGTTATGACATTATCACTATAGCACCACCACCCCACCCCGTCTACACCACCACAAATACATCCTTGACCTGTGGGAAACACTGATATCTGTTATTGTGGCATCACATTTTGATCTGAGCAGATAGTCAAACTGAAGTGTCATGTTCTGAAGACAAAACTGTATTTTCAAGTTCTGATGATTTGTGTTGTAGAGAAGATGAAACCCACTGTCAATCTGAAGTGCTTGATAAAAAACAGTTCATGAATGTGTTCAGAGGTTTTGGTTCAGCAGCTTTATCTGTTCACACTTTGACCTGACAAACTGAGACGTGTTATCTGAAGGGCCCTGGCTGTCAAGGAGATGGTTCATATGACTCCTCATAGACAAAAAAGCTCTTCCCTCATAGTTAAAAACCATGTCTGATAGAATTTTATTAAAACTGAAATAATTTCAACAGCTCAGCCAACACAATGAAGTCTTCTTCTCTGTTGTTACAGAAACATCAAGACAAAGGAAGAACCAAGAGTCATCGCTGTGAGCAATGTGGAAAAGTCCTCACCTCTTCATCAAGAATGATTGAACATATGAGAATTCACACTGGAGATAAACCTTTCAGCTGTGATCAGTGTGGATCAGCTTTTACCACATCAGGTTATCTAAAGATACACCAGCGTATTCACACTGGAGATAAACCTTTCAGATGTGATCAGTGTGGATCAGCTTTTAACAGGTTGGATTCTCTAAAACAACACAAACATATTCACACTGGAGATAAACCTTTCAGCTGTGATCAGTGTGGATCAGCTTTTACCCGGTTGAGTCTCCTAAAACAACACAAACGTATTCACACTGGAGATAAACCTTTCCGATGTGATCAGTGTGGATCAGCTTTTACCAGATCAGGTAATCTAAAGATAAACCAATGTATTCACTTTGGAGATAAACCTTTCAGCTGTGATCAGTGTGGATCAGCTTTTACCACATCAGGTTATCTAAAGATACACCAGCGTATTCACACTGGAGATAAACCTTTCAGATGTGATCAGTGTGGATCAGCTTTTACCAGGTTGGATTCTCTAAAACAACACAAACATATTCACACTGGAGATAAACCTTTCAGCTGTGATCAGTGTGGATCAGCTTTTACCCGGTTGAGTCTCCTAAAACAACACAAACGTATTCACACTGGAGATAAACCTTTCAGATGTGATCAGTGTGGATCAGCTTTTATTCTGTCGGGTCATCTAAAACAACACAAACTTGCTTACAATAGAGATAAATGATACAGATGTGATCAGAGTAGGGTGGCTTTTACTGGATCAGATAAACTGAAGATGCACCAAAAAAGTCACAATGGAGAGAAACTGTAAACCTGTGATCAGTGTGGATCCATTATTACTGTATATGTTGAATTAAAAATGCACAAACTTCATCATGTTGAAAATGAGTTTTGTCTCTAGACTGTGGGGAAGGTTTTCTGAGATCATCAGATGACAAAAGCTTCAACAGATTAACGGAGGATGTTCATCAATAACCAGATTTTGAAAATCTGCCTCAACAACAGCATCAAAGAGAAGAAGATAATCATCTTTACTGAGAGGAAAATAAATGCATTGTGTGTGTATTTTTACACAAATGTAGCCTAATTTGATTTCTACTGGACGTCTCTGTAGTAACCAGGATGCAGGTGTGTTCATCAATAACAGTAACTTTTTCTTGTAAAAGTCACACCACAATATGGTCCCTAAAACTAAGACTGTGGCATCGAGGAAGATAAACTTGTTTCACATCCTTGTTGTTGTTTTTTTGGCCCCTCCCCCTAAGCTAATTGCCATGGTTACCATGGAATCCTCATCAATGAGAAGACGCTCCCTTACTGGAATAATCAATATTAATAGGTCATAGATCACACCTATGGTGATCTTGTTTCTCCCTGTGGGCCCTATCTTGCACCTCCTGCTACCCAATACCCAATACCCATTACCTGCAAATCTCAGATTTAGGAGCCTCTGCCAACCGAAATGCAATCTTCCACCTCCCAAAACCTGCTACCCATTTTGCCGAGTCCCTCAAGCACATTGTGGGCGCGGCAATGGGCATGTCTCTTGCGCTTTCCACGAATTCGGTATCTTGCGGTAACTGTATCTCGCAGATTTTGGGTATTGGGTAATGGGTGGTCTGTGAACCCATTACCCAATACCCAAAATCTGCGAGATACCAGTACCGCAAGATGCCGAGTTTGTGGAAAGCTCAACTGGCATGTCGGCGCGTAAAAGAGCGCGTCCAAATCCTGTCATTGCGCGTCCACCCAGTCACATGTGGACTGCACAACCGGCTCTACCTCTCGATTATACATCACTGTATTACTTGCATACGTTATTATTCTCTTAAGGGCAGATGATGTCTGTACAGCTGTGGCATGATCTCATCCAGATGTTTGCTGTGGAGGAAAAGAGGAGATCACAGAACTCTGTTGTGGAGTTTCTTGTACTGTGCGCCTCCCTCTGACCCTCTCCTTGCGCTCGGAACACCTGAAATGTGCTCACTGGTAGAAGGTAGATGTCATCATACGTGTTCCTCTGGCTCAATGCTCATCCAATGATCCATTCTGCAGTATTTTAAAAAGCACCGCTCCCAGCGACTATGCGTCTTGGCGCAGCTGTGCGTCTTTGCGCAGGGGATATGTTCAAGATAACTCAAAAAGTTATGGATGGATCTTGATGACATTTTCAGGAGTTGTCAGAAATGTGAAAAGGAAGAACTGATTTTATTTTGGGTGTGATCCAGAAGAAATCCTGGATTCTGGATCACTTTCAAATTTTCGATAACATTGCGCTGTTTAGTTGTTTCTTGAACCCTAAAGCAACCACAATGGAGACAGGAAGGGAGTTCTGGAATTTTAAGAGTTTAATTCTCTCAGAAGTAAAAAAGGAGGATTCCAGGGTTGGCAGCCAAACCAACAATCCAGGGGATGACGAAGGCAAGGAGGTGGCACTGCGAATGGCTGGATCAGGCGTTTCTGTGGGAAGATCTGGAGACGAGTCTGGTTGAATGATGACTGAATAGGTACAGGTGTGCAGTGTCACACCTGGGCTGCTCGTCGGATGGGAAGGTGAAACAGAGGTGGATCTGAGTGTCTACGTAGAGGATTGAAGGTGGCGCAGTGAGTTGTGCGCAGGAGCCCCAGAGGTGGAAGGTTGGGGTTCACAACCCGGCTTGAGACTGTAACATGTGCTCAATGGAGCCGGAAATTTTGTTTCTCAACATCTCCGTTAATTATTGCCCACAGCTCATTAAATTTCACTCAGGTATTGACACTGAAAACCTCTATAAAATTTCAGAGGCTGATCCGGATCTGATCCAGAAGGCGGATTTTATCGCAATCTGTAAATCGCTGTATGGGAGAACTGTTGTGCTTGGCGGAGTTCTGCTCTCTGTGTGCTTTTCTAGTTAAGAAATGCTTTCCTGGAAGTTCACTGGCTCTATTTTTTTCAGAGCAGTTTGTTGAAACTTCTTGGAGTACAAAAGAAATGATTAAATCATTTGCTCCACATTAGTTAGAGCTAGTTATGTATATATCAGTGCAGAGGAGGAGGAAAAAAGAGGAGGAAGCTCTACAGCAGAGTCCCAGACCAGCTGCCCATGAGAGCTGCTCTGATCTGGGTGAAAAGACGCTCCATAGCAGTTTGCAGGTACCGCAACCTGCTCTTAAAGGCAATGGCTACTGACACACTGATTGGTTAAACAGGTGGAACGCCCTAACCACTCCCATGCATAATGTGTAAATAATATAGTGGTTTTCGCAGGTAAGATCGTGGGTTTTGGGAGGTGGAAGATTGCGTTCTTTGTGGGGGAACGCCCCTCCCAATACCTGCTATCTCTTAATAGCAGGTTTTGGAGGTTTGGCGCAAGATGGGGCCCTGTATCTTCTTCCACCATTCTTTGGTCCCTAACAACTTCTGCATACTTTGTGCTATTTCAGCCATTTTTGTATCAAAATATTCAAAATAAAAATTACATCGTTGCACTATTTCTTGTGAATCTAAGTGTATCAAAATGGTTTTGATTAATATTAGCATTTTACTAATTTTGCTGCTCTTAACATACAGCTAACAGAAATTTTGAGCATAACATTAATTTAGCTTAGTTTAACATGCATCTAATTTTTTTTGCATTTTTTTTTTTTACTTGGCTTCCTTGAGCCCTTCTTCTCACTTAGTTGTGGCTAGTATGTAGCTCACCTTGCTGTATTTAGCTTGTTCGTATTTGTTAGCTTTAAGATAATTTTGCTGAATTGAGATTTGTCAAGTTTTGTCTACTTTTGCATTCCCTGAGTAATTTCAAAAGTTCCTGTATGAAGATGTTCAGCTCCTTCTGGAGATGAAGAGTTTGACTTCTGCTTTTACATATTATGCTTTACTGTAGTACATTTATGGGCCTCTTTATCATTTACATTTAGCAGGTTTAGGAGTTTTTTCCTAGTTGCTACAGGGGGCTCCGAGTGGCTACATGTTTCTGCATAATCCACATTTAGCAGGAAACATCTATGGATATTTGTATTCTAGAAGCTCTTTGTTGTCAGGTGTGGTATTGTTTGATGTTTCAGTGTTCATTGAAGTTATAGGAACCCTATGACTGGAAGGTTTAAATCCTTGAATGAAATTGCCTCCTTGTGTGTCATTTCTTCTCTTCACAGTTACACAAATTGATCAATGAACATATTATTGTGTTCTGAAAGTAATAGATCAGATGTCATGTCATTGTTGATGTTCACATAGACCAGTTGAATATGTTCTATGATGGATGGAGAGTAAATTTCACTGTAAAATGGGGGTGGGGGCTGTTTATATTCCCACCAAGGTCAAAACCAGACGTCCTCCTTTGTCAACAGGTCTCTGTTCTCTAGTTGGTCTGACGACCTAAAACAGGTTATTAGAAAGTATTTCAGGATGTCACCAAGACAGATGTTAGAATGTCCACTAGTAACTACTCACTCTCCATTAGAAAAAGCTCTGAATGTTTCAAATGTCTCCACCAGCCATGTTCAGCATCTTCATGTCTTCTCCTGGTTCTGGTCAGAACTCTGGCAGCAGCGTTCTGGATGAGCTGAAGACCAGACAGAAGAGCATTACAGTAGTCAGTCTGCTGGAGATGAAGGCTGGATGAGCTTCTCTAAATCTGCTCTGGACATCAGATCTCTGACTCTTCATATCAGTTTGAGGAGATAAAAGGCTGTTTTAGTTCCAGTCTTGATGATGCTGCTGAAGCTCAGCTCTAAGTCAATTAAAATTGACTCAGAGCTGAGGTTCCTTGTTACATTACGCCAAAAACATGAGTATAACATCAAAGGATCTGTTAACATCCTCTGTACCCATTAAATTAAAAAAAAAAAGAAAAAGAAAACTCATGCAGAGCAGGCTTGGTACGTAGAATCACCTGTGGATATAAATCCATATTTCAGTAGGACTCCTGGTATTGTCTGTTAAAATCTTTCTTTTTCTTGGAAGTCGTAGGCTGTTCTTCTTTCTCTTCACTGCATTTTCCCTTCACAAGGAAACTTCCAAAGATGTCTGTTTCTTACTAATTTTGCTAACTGGGTTAAATTTTAGCGCTCAAGTTACCGAGACGTAACCCAGAGAAGCCGGTCATTTTTCAAAATAAAAGATTTTTCAAAATAAAAGCCCGTTTAGACTCATATAATAAATAAAACTTAAAAAACTATTTTTTTCTTGCATGGCCCGGTACCGGTCCGTAATCCGGCGGTTGGGGACCACTGGTGTACAGGATGTTCAGGATTTTCTACAATGGTCTTCATTTTGTGAAATATTCTCATTTTCTCCATCATCTGCAGAACAGAGCCAGCCTTCTTCATCAGTTTGTTCAGGTTCTTTAAGTCTCTGGCTCTGATGCTGCTCCTCCTACAGATGACTGCAGATGAACTGAACTCTCCACAACAGACTGATAGAAGATCTGAACATCTGGCTGCAACACTGAAGGACCTCAGCTTCCTCCAGAAGTAAAGTCAGCTCTGTCCCTTCTTATCAACAGCACCAGTGTCTCCAGTCCAGCCTGTTGTCCAGGTGAACACTGAGATATTTATTCTCCACCACCCCCACTTCTTCTCCATGATGGAAATGCTGTTTGACTTGATTGTGGATTTTAGGAGGATCAGGAACAAGTCTAAAATCCTCCTAAGATCCACAATCATCTCCTTTGTCCACATTTAAGATGAGATGATTGTTCCCACACCATGCTACAAAGTAGTTCACCAGTTTTCTGTACTCAGTCTCTGGTCAATTCAATTTTATTTGTATAACGTCTGTTACAATGCCAATTGACCTTTCAGTAACCACCGCCCCCTTCCTAGTTACTGTTGCTAGGTCAGATATTCTCGCTGCTCCTCCATTAAGGACAATGTTATTTTGCCATTCAACCGTATGCCTATCAACCGTATTTACTTTACACTAGAATAACGCCGTGGTGAAATATTGCTGCTGGGGATCTGCAACAGTGACTTGAGGTGTCCAGAATGTTTGGAGGGACATTTTTATTCCCTTTCCCAAACCAAAACAAACGCTGGAGAATGCGGCTGTAGGTTAAGTTGTGTCTGTCCACACAATCAACTCAATGTGGGGAAAGTTACAAAACACACCTAGATTTACTCCAAGGGAAGCTTTGTTTATTAGATGACTGATTTAACCACCGTTTAGTAAAAGTAATACGATTTAGCAGCATGCAGGGTGATGAGTGAAAACATCTCTCCGTTAGCATTCCGGCTAGCTTGCTAGCCATCTATAAGCCTGCCTCGTTGTTTACAAATATATATGGCCCTGGATATTTAACTTAACATCACTTTATTAATTATATTAATACAATGCTGCAACTGTCTGATGTTAACATAGCTCTGGTGTGGGCAGGCATGGACTGGCCATCGGGCGTACCGGGCAATGCCCGGTGGGCCGACGCACATCTGTGGGCCGGCCCAGGTCTGTCATAAAAAAAAAAAAAAAAAAAGTATATAGTTTTTATTGACCGCGACGGTAACGGACTGGTAGTCGGCTCATAAAAATCTCCGAGAGGGGGGGGGACGACGACGACACACACTCAACAAACTCAAGAAAGAGACACTGACAGCTAATCAGACAAGCGCTCCAGTGCTGCGCTGATGTGAACGCAGTATGAACGTTATTTTCTGCTGAAGGGAGGGGGGTGGAGGCGGGGCGGAGCCTTGCGAAGCCACGAAGTGGCCCATTGGTTAATTTTCTTGACGGACATTGGGCTAGTCCAATGAAATTTCTCAGCTCTCGTTGGCCCGCTCCTCCCATTCCTCCTGACCAAATTTTGCCGTTTGGCCTGACCGGAGAGTGTGGTGGCTCGTGGATGAGTATGGAAATGGAGAAAAAAGCACAAAAGCGAAAGGGAGGAGCAGAAAAGCTCAGAGAACGGAGACAAAAAAAATTAAAAGTGGATACAGCAAAATGTGCCAAAATCACAGAAATGTTTTGAACCACAAGCTCGGGGGCGGGGGCCGCGGGGCCGTCGAGTGAACAGGTGGTTGTCGGAGAAGAAGCGGACGAGGAGAGGGAGAAGGAGGAGGAGGAGGAGGAGGAGGAGAGAGGAGACCCAGCAGCAGGGCGAGATTGAGGTCAGAATAGCTATTTGGAGGTGATCACCTGTGTGTGTGTGTGCACTTTATTTTAATTTTTGAAACTTCACTATGTGCACATAGTATACAACATGCAGCATGTGCTTCCGCATATCGTATAAATAACTGGCATTTTTGATCCCCGGTGTATGGTGGGCCGCCAGGGATCAAAAATGCCCGGGCCATTTTTTGGTCCCAGTCCAGCCCTGGGTGTGGGACAGACCTATGGACCAGAGCTAATGCTAACAGAGAACTCAACACCCAACTTGCTTCTAAATCATATCATTACTTTTAGTAAACAGTGGTTAAATCAATCATCTAATAAACAAAGTAAACTTACCTTGGAGTAAATGTAGGTGTGTTTTGTAACTTTCCCCACATTCAGTTGATTGTGTGGAAGGACACAACTTAACCCACAGCCTGCATTCTCCAGCATTTTTTTGGTTTGGGAAAGAGAATAAAAATGTCCCTCCAAACATTCTGGACACCTCGAGTCACTGTTGCAGGTCCCCCTGTAGCAATATTTCACCATGGCGTTATTATAGTATAATATTAACACTGATGCTTTAAGAGGAAGAAACCTTGATCAGAACCTGGATCATATGGGGGGACCTTCCTGATGAAGACCAGCTGGATGAAGAAAGAAAAAGAGAGGATGGAGGACAGAGAGAGGAGAGCACACAAATGACTGAATGAAATGACTACATAAACAGATGCAGGTAGCAGCACTGAGGTGAGATGGTCAGAGGACTAGATCACCGGTCACCACGGCAGCCAGCACCCTGAATCCACACACACAGGTGGAGGTAAATGCTGAGATGGACAGAGGAGGGAACTGCAAGTCAGCATGAAACTCTGACCTGCAAACATACAGAAAGAAAAGAGAAAAAAGGAGGGAAAACAGCAAACAAACTACAGGAAAGAAAATGGAGCACAGTAACGAGGTGCTCCTAATTACCTATGACATGAGCTAGAGGAGGAGGAAGGCAGCGAGGAAAGGGAAGGAAAGGGAGAAGAGCAGTGGAGACCCCACTCAGCAGATCATGTTGGTGTCCCCCTGCAGCGTAGGCCTATAGCAGCATAGCTATGATGAAGCTGTGATTAAGACGAGCTACTCTAGTCTGAGCTCCTACAACTATGGCTATAACTATTAGCCCCTACATACTATAGTTTAGACTGACTGTAGGCTTTACTGAAATGTTTTCAGTTTAGTTTTAAAGATGGAGGTGGTGTCAGCCTCCTGAACCAAAATCTGATTCTGATTCTGATTCTGGTTCTATAATACGATGAGTAATCCTGCACTCTGAGAGCAGAGAGCTCTATTAGGACAGGGGTGTTAATTTTCCGCGGATCCGCGGATTACTGCAAACAGATCCGCATTTTTTTCCATCCGGGGGATCATTTTTGATATACGTGCAAATCCGGTTTAATAATTTCGCGCGGGGGGGGGGGGGGGGTACCCTCCATGAACGTGACGTGAATTGTCGATTGCAATTGGTTGATTGAGACCAGGGCTTGCGCACTGAGCCCGTTGACAATCCAGCGGCTATCACAGCCAAATCGGTCAAAGTAAGCCCGAAGCACATATTTTCTGATATTACTTTTCCCTTTCTTGTTTGGATGGATGATTATTAGTTTAAATTCACAGGAGAGATGTTTATTCCTTATTGTACTTATTTATTGTTAGACAATGGGGATGAAATATACAGCGCTTCTCACCACTGATAAATGTAGGTAGGAAACGTACGCTCGTCTGTCTCGTCCCCGGCGTGGACATCACTAGGTCCTGCTTCTCGTCCCGCTTAGCAATGTAACCTCCCAGTACAATGAAGAATGTTGGTCTGACTGGAATAATGGAACAATCTGGCCTGATTGGTTCTGGACAGGATTTACTGACCGTCCAAGCGTCATTTAAATTATTTCTGAAATGCTCAGTTTGCATATTATAATTATATGATAATTAAATAAAAAAAAAAAATCTCCCGACTCCGACCCCCTCCCCTCTCAAAATAGAAAACTCCTCGGATCTACATGATTCATGTAGGTCACCCTTTTTGACTTCAAAACGGCAAATTTATCCAAAAGGTGAGGGATTTTCATGCCTGAAGTATTAGTTATTCAGTGTTTAGAGCTTTTTGTGATTAAAAAAAAAAATTAAGAAAAGCTAACATTCAGAGTTACAGGCATCAAAAAGACATGTTGAATTTAACATACTATTTTCTATAACTGCTTACTAAAGTTTTGGATCCATGTATCTTGTCAGTGATGTTTTACTGTTGAAGTTCACGAGTGACTGAATCACTAGTCATTCAGAATTTTTGACTTTAATAGGCAACTTAACTGTTTCATAACAACGACTTTTATTTTTGATATCTAACCTCAGCCTTACGCTCAGTGTATTCTCACATTAGCAGGAATAAATAAACTTTGTGCAATTTTTATCTTTTATTTTCTATTGAGGGAAAGCTTTATTAAATAAATTAATCGTTTATTGAATATGATGTTGAATCTGATTATGTGGATAACAATATGGACAAATTGATGTTCCCTACTTGATGCTTTCCAAATACTCAATGCTGTGCTCAGAATGCCTCCTAAAGCACCCCGAGAGTGATCAAAATATTCTCGAGCCCCCCCCGTCTTCACGAACCACTTCAGAGTTGTTAGGAGCATAACGTGCTATCAGACCTTGTAGATAATGAGGAGCTAGGCCATTAAGGGCCTTATATGTGAGAAGCAGAATCTTAAACTCAATTCTGAATTTCACAGGAAGCCAATGGAGGGAGGCTAACACGGGAGAGACGTGATCTCACTTACGGATTCCTGTCAGCATCCTCGCTGCTGCGTTCTGGATCAGTTGGAGGCTATTTGGTGAGCTTTTCAGACATCCTGCTAACAACGCATTACAGTAATCCAGTCTAGAGCTAACAAACGCGTGGATTAATTTTTCGGCATCACCCTGGGAGAGGATGCTCCTAATCTTGGAGATATATCAGAGATGAAAAAAGGCTGTCTGACAAACCTGATTAATATGCTGCTTAAATGACATATCCTGATCAAAAATAACTCCAAGGTTTTTCACAGCCGTGCTGGAAGCCAGCGTAAATCCAGTCAATCCATTCCTCAGGTGTTTGGGACCAAAGACAATAACCTCTGTTTTATCCGAGTTTAGAAGCAAAAAGTTAGAGGACATCCAGGACTTAATATCATTAAGACACCCTTGAAGTTTAGCCAAAGGTTTTGTTTCCTCTGGTTTCATAGATAAGTACAGCTGCGTATCATCAACGTAGCAATGAAAGTTTATGCCATGGCTCTGGTAATTTTTTTTTCCCAAGGGCAACATGTATAAAGTGAAAAGGATTGGTCCCAGAACTGAACCCTGTGGGACGCCATAGCAGACCCTAGTCCGTGTAGAAGAAACGTCATTAACATGGACGAACTGGAACCTGTCAGATAGGTATGACTTAAACCAGCCTAATGCTGTCCCTTTAATTCCAACATTGTGCTCTAATCTGTGCAGCAAAAGGCCGTGATCAACGGTATCAAAAGCAGCACTGAGGTCCAGCAGAACAAGGACAGAAACTAATCCATTGTCTGAGGCCATGAGGAGGTCGTTGGAGACTCTAATCAGTGCAGTTTCTGTGCTATGATGAGTTCTAAACCCTGACTGAAAGACCTCAAATAGATCATTTCTATGCAGGTGTTCTCCTAACTGGCTAGCAACTATTTTTTCCAGAATTTTAGAGATAAATGGAAGGTTGGATATTGGTCTATAGTTTGCCAAGATGTCCGGGTCAAGGGATGGTTTCTTGAGCAAAGGTTTAATGACTGCAACTTTAAAAACCTGTGGCACATATCCTGATTGTAGAGATAGGTTAATCTGATCCGAAATTGATATACCAATAGAGGATATAACATCCTTGAACAGTCGAGTTGGGATGGGATCCAACAGACATGTAGATGGTTTAGCTTTTTACTGATAGTTGAGGTCAACTCAGAGAGGCCCACAGGAGAAAAACAGTCCAGAGTCAAATCAGAAACGGAAGAAATCAACGAAGCTGCAGGGACGTCCACAGCCGCCCGACAGCTGGGCCTGGCCGATCTCATCTCTAATTTTTGATTATTTTCCCACTAAAAAAGCTCATAAAGTCTTCACTACTGAGAGTAGCAGGAATGCATGGACCAACAGAGTTTGTGACTCTTTGTCAGCCTGGCTACAGTGCTGAACAGAAAACGTGGGTTATGTTTGTTCTTCTATTAGCGAAGAATAATAAGATGTTTCTAGCTCTGCGTAGGGCTCTTTTGTAGACTATCAAACTATCTCTCCAGGCACGATGGGAGTCCGCAGATTTACAGAAGTACCACCTCCTTTCCATTTTACGTGCATTCTGCTTCACACAATCATTTTGTTGGATTTTGTTTGTAGACTTTTTTTTTTATTTTTCATAAAAACAGGATGACATAATGCCCTGGCAGTGGTATTAAGCTTTATTTTATTTTACATTATTTAAGATGAGATTTACACTAAATATGTGTTACTGACACATATTTGGTGTGAACAAAGACATTCTCCTGACCTTCTACCACGCATTCATTGAGAGTATTCTAACATTCTCATTCATCTCCTGGTTTCATTCCATCACCCTGCAAGATCGGTCACGCCTACTCAGTATCACCAAAGTCTGCTCTAAAATCATTGGACACCCTGTTAGAGCTCTGTCTGCTTTCTGCGACCAACAAACCTTCCGCTCTGCTCACAGGATCCTGCATGACCCCGCACACGCACTACACTCGTTGTTCGAGTGGCTCCCATCAGGTCGCAGGCTGCGATGTCCACGCTGCAGAACTCAGAGGAGGAGGGCCACCTTTGTCCCCAGAGCAGTTCAGCTCCTAAACAACGACCCCCCCCCCCCCTCCCTGCCTCAACGGCGACTGATTTAATGCATATAGCACTTTAGTAGTAAGCGCAAAGCACTTTACTGGCAGTAGCTTGGATATTTTTAACTGTACACCCTATGTATGTTTGTATGTTTTTTATGTTGTTGATGTCCTATTTGTCTTTTAATGCTGCTCCTTGTGCCCTTCAAATTGCCCCTCGGGGACAAATAAAGTGTTTTGATTTGATTTGATTTGATTTGATTTGATTTGACAAGTGCTGATTTTAAAAGAGTTTCAACAACAAATGTTATGGCACTTTAGTTCATGTGGCAGCAGAACATTTAAATAAAAGTGACCTTTACACTACTTTTGAATTCATCATTTGATTTGATTTTCCGTGTACAATGCGATTGTAACCCCGATAAAAATACAGTGGGTTTACTAAATGTATTTGTTATGGACAATGATAAAACAGTTCATTTTGTGTTAAATTCATGGAAAAAAAGTGAAGTTGTAGTTGTTTCATGTGACCACAAGAGGGCGCTTTAAGTATGCTCAATGCGGAAGGGTAGTCATGCGTGCGTTGCATGCCGGTAAGCAGACGACCCAGAATTGGTCCGATACGGAAGCTGTCGTGAGATACTGTTGAGAGAGTGTGCCGCTGTATGGTTTTATTTTCACAGTTACGACCCTGTATCATTTTTTGAGTTTTTGAGAGAGTGCCCGCACGACTGTAACCGGAGGAGACGCTTTGTTTTGTGTTTCTAACCGAAGACTCCGGTGAGTTGCTGTACTGTGTTATGGTGCTACGTTATGATGCTAAGTTGCTAACAGCTAATGAGCTATGAGTTTTCAGTTATTTATAAATGCAGAATGTTGAATTGTAAAATTATAAAAACCAATCGGAGTTAACTGCAAGTGTTTTAAGATGTTGTAACGAGTCAATATGCTTAGTTTTGAGTTGGGAAAAAGTACATTTATTTTACGAGTCTCTGTAATTTCCACTGCGTCATTCCGACGTCATGTTCAATGTTAGTGAGTGGGAAAGAGCTCGGTGTGTGCTGAACGTAACCCGATATATGTACACACAGAGGTTTGCTGATTTTTCTTAATGTAAATAATATGTTTAAATTCATTTTGAAACTGAAATATGTATTTTGTGAATGTAGATGAGAAACATGATTGAACGGAGATCAGAATTTAATTGTGTAACATGATTTATATAGTACTGTTAAAAAAAAAAAACACACGTTAATGGTGACTTGAGGTTTTTTTTTGTCTCATAATGCAGTCACTCATTCTTTGTGGTCAGTATTAGTTACATTGAGTAAAAGAAGAGAGAAATAGATATAAATCTGTACAGATGTTAATGACTGCTAGTTAACTTTAGGTTCTACTATGCAGATTGGTTTTTTTATACGCCGAGTTGCTGAATCTACATCGAGACAGCGTTGAGTTTGACCAGGGGTTTCCATCTGAGACGAGGTGGAAAGAGAGAGGAGGCAGATTCCCTCATCTTCATCGTTGTCGTGGAGAGTCGTCACCTGGAGGAAATATCCTGAACCAGCGCGCAGTGACATACATACACAACACATACTACCCGGGTAGACCACATACACACTGAATAGACTTGGACTTGGACAAATACGGATTCCAACTAAACTTTTGACTGGACACATTGAACTTTGGTATCATAACAGCTATAAGTTGAGAGGACAATTTATTTTATTTTTGTTTATTATTTTCCATATCTTTGGGGATTTTCAAATCTCAACAAGTTTCAACTTGAGTTTCTTATGTTGTGAGAATAAAAATACTTGTGTTTACCACTAACCTTCCCTCGCTCCTTGAGA
This sequence comes from Hirundichthys speculiger, assembly GCA_018398805.1. NCBI lineage: Eukaryota > Metazoa > Chordata > Actinopteri > Beloniformes > Exocoetidae > Hirundichthys > Hirundichthys speculiger. Next base: position 22,622 of record JAGFBZ010002158.1, read on the forward strand.
CGAATCAGAACGCAGTAAATATTTTTAGTGGTCTTGGTAAATCACTGAGGGTTACATACATATTCTGTGGCGAGCCAGCCAGGAGCGAGGGTTGTATAGGCTGATTGTACAATACAAACTGTTATTTTGAACATAAGAAATTGCTATTTGGTTAGTCTGATTATCCCCATTATTAATTTTTTTTTTCTTTCATTTTTTGCCCCCCCTCTGACTTAAACTGAACCAATAATGGCAAACAGTAATGACAAGCTGTTCGTGTGTGTCTCTGGTGTTAACAGTAGTGATGCCAATCAGGACATTATTGATTCCCTCAAGAAATACGGCCCCGTAGCTGGAATACGGAGAGTGCAAAACACAGGAGGATCAGATGGAGAAACAGTCATCGTTGAGTTCCAGTCAGGATCTACAAGAGCAAATGTTGAACCTCTCCTCCCTATGGAAGTAGTAAATGTGACCAACCCAAGTGTAAAGTGGCAAGTAGACCATGTTCCAACACTCACCTCGTTGGCTGACCAGACCACAGCTGTTTTGTCTGCATCGTCCACTGACTCCAGCACTGATTCTGATAATAGTGCTTGTTCAGACAACAGCACCACACCTTTAGTGTGCAAAAGCAAGAAGACGTTTAAACATGGTAAGCCCCTCCCACTATTCATCCCTACCACGTCACACAATCCAAGTGCTTTAAGTACTGTTACAAAGAAATACCATGTACATACAAATCCCACGAGCCCCACCTTGAGTACTGAAGTGACAAACCCACCTGAAATCCAACGTGTTGTTGTGGAACATGTGATCAAAAGTCAGCCAAGCAACTCCAAGTGGATGAGGACCTTCTCTGGTAAAATACCTAAACCCCCAGGTGAGGCAGATTATGAGACATGGTCACTACATGCAGAGTTGATGTTTAATGATGACAGTCTTTCAGTCGATGTGCAGCGGAGGAAAATACTGGAGAGCCTGCTTCCCCCGGCTTCAGATGTGGTGAGGCAGCTTGGTACCTCTGCACATCCCAGACATTATGTGCAGCTGCTTGACTCTGCATATGGACTTGTGGAGGATGGAGAGGAGGTGTTTGCCAGGTTCCTGAACACCAACCAGAATCCAGGGGAGAAAGCATCTGATTATTTGCAGCGATTGCAGAGTCTCCTGTGCACTGCTGTGAAGAGAGGTGGTGCAAACCAGGTAAATGCAGACAGACACCTACTGAAGCAGTTCAAGCGTGGTTGCTGGGACCACAGCCTAGTCTTACAGCTGGAGCTTAAGAATGAAATACCCCCCAACTTTGCAGAGCTGTTGCTACAGGTACGAACTGAAGAGGACAGGAGAGCATCAAAACATGACAGGATGCAGCGTCACTTTGGCTCCTCCAAGACAAAGCCTTCAGTAAACATTCATTCTGTGCCTGACATCTCTCTCTCTGATTCCAATGCCAGCTTACTGCAGTCATACATCTCTGAAACGGAAAGCCTGAGAAAACAAGTGGCCCAGCTACAGATGCAGCTCAGCACCAAGAAACACAAAAAAGACAAAAAACATGAATATAAAGGTACAGTACCAACAAATAACTCACCTCCACCAGTGGCTGAAGCAAAGGCTCATCATGTGATGCCGCAGAGCACATCCATTCCAAGACCTCAACCATAGGCCGGGTTCTGTTATAAGTGTGGAGAGGATGGCCACATTGCCAGGAACTGTGACAAGCCCATGAACAAAGCCCTGGTAGATCAAAAATACACAGAACTCAGACACAAGCAGGACGAGTGGAAAGCAAGACAGCCGTTAAACTGGACCAGTAACGGGTTCCAGTAACGGGACCTACTGGAACCGAGGACACAGAGGAGAGTCCCATATTAAAATGGAGATGTGAAACCAAATGTCAACAAGCAACGGCAACTGCACGCCGGCTCACAAGAAGGTTGGTTGGTTCAAGACATGTGGCCAGAGTCACAGTTGGCGGAGTTCAGCAAAACTGTCTAATGGACGGAGGCTCACAGGTAACGACCATCACCAAAAGTTTTCATGAAACCCACTTACCTTCTCATCCCATCATTCCTATAGAGGACCTCTTACACATAGAGGGAGCTGCAGGCCAACACACCCTTACATTGGCTGCATTGAAGTTGATATAGCTTTCCCAGAACACTTTACAGGAGAGGCTAAGGTAGTCACAACGCTGGCTCTAGTTGTCCCCGATCCCAGAACAAGTGTAGAGGTTCCAGTTCTCGTCGGCACAAACACTCTCGACATCCTGTACAAAGGGTTCAATGGAGGAGCGACAATTTCACCAGACTGTGAGTATGCTTCACTCGTCAGACACCTGCAGAGCGTCTATTTAAGCAAGACACAAGGAGATGGGAGAGTGGGCAGAGTGAAATTACAGTCAAGGAGCACTGTCGTCATTCCGGCCGGAAAGAAAATGGCAGTAAATGGTCGTGCCAGACATGTCCCCACTGTTCATGGTGCACCTCTTCTGATAGAGCCCCCCACCAACACCAGTCTTCCAGATGGGTTGATATCCTGCCGTTACATCATGGCAAGTCCACGTCAGACCTCCTTTAAAGTTCCCATCCTCCTCAAGAATGAGTCGGCACATGACATCGTAGTTCCAGCCCATCGAACTCTAGCAGAACTCTCAATGCCGCTGTCCATCTCTCCATTGATCTCTACCCACGATAATAAAGGGGAAGTACAAACCTCCAACCAGACCAACATTACGGCCCAGTGTTTCACAGCTGGTCAAGTGGATCCTGAAAACTTGGTCAAGTTTGAGTTTGATGATTCTCCTCTGTCAAAAGAATGGAAGGACAGGATCACCAGGAAGTTGAATTCAATTCCTGAAGTTTTCGCCAGGGGAGATCTGGACTACGGACACACAACAGCTGTAAAGCACAAGATCCGCCTTTCTGACCCAACGCCTTTCAAACAGAGAGCAAGGCCAATCCATCCATCGGATTACGAGGCGGTCCGCCTCCATCTGAAAGAGCTTTATGATGCAAACATCATAAGGGAATCAGAAAGTCCGTTTGCTTCGCCAATTGTCGTTGTGAAAAAGAAAAATGGACAAATTCGCCTATGTGTGGATTACAGAAAACTGAACAGCCAGACGATTAAAGATGCTTATGCTTTGCCACACATCGAAGAGGCGTTTGCATCTCTGACAGGAGCGAAGTGGTTTTCTGTCATGGACTTAAAGTCAGGCTATTATCAAGTGGAAATGGAGGAAGAGGATAAGCATAAGACTGCCTTTGTTACACCGATCGGCTTTTGGGAGTTCAATAGGATGCCACAGGGAGTGACCAATGCTCCAAGCACTTTTCAGCGAGTTATGGAAAAGTGTATGGGCTCGCTCAATCACAGAGAAGTGCTGGTATTCCTGGACGATCTCATTGTGTTCTCCAGTACCCTGGAAGAACATGAAGAGCGGCTTTTGAGGGTGCTGAACAGACTAAGAGATTTCGGTCTCAAATTGTCACCAGAGAAATGTAATTTCTTCAGGAAGTCTGTGAGATACTTAGGTCACATAGTATCAGAAAATGGTGTGGAGACCGACCCGAATAAGATTACAGCACTCACCTCATGGCCCCGGCCGAACAACATCTCCGAGTTGAAGTCGTTCCTCGGATTTACAGGCTATTATCGAAGGTTTGTCAGAGACTATTCCAAGATTGCAAAGCCTCTAAACGATCTGACAGCTGGATACGTCCCTGCAAAGAAAAGGAGACATGACAACACATCGAAAGGGCTAAGGTCATTCTCCAATGTCGACTTAAAGAAACCCTTTAATGAAAAATGGACACCCTCATGTGAGGAGGCATTCAAAACCCTCATTGAGCGCTTAACAACAGCACCTGTACTGGGATTTGCCGACTCCAGCAGCCATACATACTCCATACAGATGCTAGCTTGCATGGACTTGGAGCCGCGCTTTACCAGCAACAAGATGGTCAAATGAAGGTTATTGCATATGCCAGTCGCGGCTTATCCAACTGTGAACGCAGATACCACCACTCACAAGCTTGAGTTTCTCAGTCTCAAGTGGGCGATAACGGATAAGTTTGCTGATTATCTCTATGGAGTGGAGTTCAGCGTGCTAACTGACAACAACCCCTTGACTTACGTCTTGACCTCCGCAAAGCTGGACGCCTGTGGTCATCGTTGGCTTGCTGACCTTTCCAACTTCAATTTCAGCATCAAGTACAGGGCTGGCAAAAAGAACCAGGACGCAGATGGGCTATCGAGACGTCCACATGCCCCTGCAGAGATTGATGACAGTGCAGCAGTTGAGGATGAACGAGTGCGGCAGTTCATGTCAAAGTTTCTGAAGGAGGAAACCGAGGATACTTTCCCTAAGGAAGCTGTCAAAGCCGTCTGTGAGAGACATCAGCTGGACAAATTCACTGAAACTGAGGAAGGAAGTGATCACTTACCTGTCATTGTGGAGTGTCTAGCCATGGATGAACGTGCTATCTGCCCTGAATATGCTCAAGCTGACCTGCTTCCTGGTTCCACCACACTTCCCAGAATGTCTCAACAGGATTGGGCTGTGGAGCAGAGAAATGATCCAACCATCAGCAGAGTAATGGACATTGTCAGAGCAGGTAAACGTCTCACGTACCGTCTCCGGCAGAAAGAGGAAAGAGAAGTACAGCTGCTACTCAGAGTTCAAGACCAGTTGATTTTGAGTGATGAAGTCCTATACAGAAAGTGCAGGGGTGAGGATCAACCTACCTTCCAGCTCGTTCTCCCGAAGAAATACAGACAGATGGCGCTAATAAGTCTCCATGATGATGTCGGTCATTTGGGATATGAGAGGACAGTGGATCTGGTACGTGCACGGTTCTATTGGCCGAGGATGAGTTCAGAGGTCGAGGAGACGATCAGAACATGTGAGAGGTGCCTTCGACGCAAAGCAAGAGCAGAGAGAACAGCTCCCCTCGTTAACATCAAGACCAGCCAGCCACTGGAGTTAGTGTGCATGGACTATCTCTCCTTGGAGCCGGACGGCCGTGGCACGAAGAACATACTTGTGATAACTGACCACTTCACCAAGTATGCGGTTGCAGTACCTACTACTGACCAGAAGGAGAAGACAGTAGCCAAAGCGCTATGGAACAACTTCCTCGTTCACTATGGCATACCTGAACGCTTACATAGCGATCAGGGTCGCAACTTTGAATCTGCCGTCATCAAGAACCTCTGTGAACTCTTGGGGATGAAGAAATCGAGGACGACGCCTTACCACCCACGTGGCAATCCGGTAGAGCGTTTCAACCGGACCTTGCTTGCGATGCTCAGAACCCTCGAGGAAGTGGATAAAGTGAAGTGGCGTGACCATGTGCAGCCATTAGTCCACGCCTATAATTGCACAAAGAACGACACTACTGGATTCTCCCCATATCAACTAATGTATGGAAGACAACCAAACCTACCTATTGATGTGGCTTTTGGATTAAACCCTGAAGGACAGAGGAAAGTCACTCACAGTGAGTATGTGAAAAAACTCAGAGAAACACTGGAGGAAAGCTACAGACTGGCTGTCGAGCACAGTGATAAAACGGCTCTACGCAACAAACAGAGGTATGACTTGAAGGTCAGAGAATCCACGTTACAAGTTGGAGACCGTGTCCTCGTGAAAAACGTGGGGATAAGAGGAAAACACAAGATTGCAGACAAGTGGAGTCAAACGGTCTACAAGGTGGTGAAACACATCGATGATTCCCCAGTTTAGGTAGTGGCTCCACTCACCTCCGAAAGCCCAGAGAGGACATTACACCGAGATCTACTCTTACCTTGTGGATTCCTTGCACCTTCAGTGTCAGCTGAAGTCGATGAGGTCAGTCAGAGTAACCAAAAGGAGAAACCTGTCAGAACCTCCCGGAGAAATCCAATACCTGAAGTTGAGGAGGCTGAACATTTGCTTAGTGATAGCGATGAAGAGATAGAAGTGCACTATTCATCAGGAAGTCAAGGTGAAGTTACCTATCCAACATTCACTGTCGTACATGACATTCCCCGAACAAAGATCAAACCTCCCTTGAACTTGGATGTGAACCTAGAAGGGTCAAATCTTAACCCGACTGCTAGAGAATTCCATCCTCAACAAGTAGAAGAAGAGGAACACTCAAGCACATCGCAGGTTCTAAGTGTGGAAGCAGATGTGGATGTTAACTTGCCTGCCGACCCCTTACCTGTCGATGATGTAAACCTACCTTCAGACAACTTACCGGACAAGGCAAACTTTCCTGTGGAGAGAAAAGACCTACCTATGGACACCTTATCGGATAAGACAAATCTACCTGCGGAGAGAAACAACTTACCTATGGATACCTTAGTGGATGAGACAAACTTACCTGTGGATGAAAGTCTAACAGTACCTGATGAACCACTCGCTGGAGAACATAGAACTGGAAAATCAAGGAGACAATGTCAGGGAGGATATTGGACTGACAGATACCAGACCTGCTCAGGATGAAAAAGAACCAGAGATCAGGTGGCCAACCAGAACTAGAAGAGAGCCTGACAGATTCTCATACAAACATCTTGGAAATCCATTGACTATGGTCATGCGCTCCATATTGCATAGTCTGGACCAAGTTTTCACAGAAGCCCTTGACTTGCCCATTGTACAAAGCCCCTCACTTTCCCCTTACACAAGCTCAGTTATTGATATTTAAGTGTGTTGACATGCAGAGACGCATGCCAATTAAGGGCGGGTGGATGTAACCCCGATAAAAATACAGTGGGTTTACTAAATGTATTTGTTATGGACAATGATAAAACAGTTCATTTTGTGTTGAATTCATGGAAAAAAAGTGAAGTTGTAGTTGTTTCGTGTGACCACAAGAGGGTGCTTTAAGTATGCTCAATGCGGAGGGTAGTCATGCGTGCGTTGCATGCCGGTAAGCAGACGACCCAGAATTGGTCCGATACGGAAGCTGTCGTGAGATACTGTTGAGAGAGTGTGCCGCTGTATGGTTTTATTTTCACAGTTACGACCCTGTATAATTTTTTGAGTTTTTGAGAGAGTGCCCGCACGACTGTAACCGGAGGAGACGCTTTGTTTTGTGTTTTCTAACCGAAGACTCCGGTGAGTTGCTGTACTGTGTTATGGTGCTACGTTACGATGCTAAGTTGCTAACAGCTAATGAGCTATGAGTTTTCAGTTACTTATAAATGCAGAATGTTGAATTGTAAAATTATAAAAACCAATCGGAGTTAACTGCAAGTGTTTTAAGATGTTGTAACGAGTAAATATTCTTAGTTTGAGTTGGGAACAAGTACATTTATTTTACGAGTCTCTGTAATTTCCACTGCGTCATTCCGACGTCATGTTCAATGTTAGTGAGTGGGAAAGAGCTCGGTGTGTGCTGAACGTAACCTGATATATGTACACACAGAGGTTTGCTGATTTTTCTTAATGTAAATAATATGTTTAAATTCATTTTGAAACTGAAATATGTATTTTGTGAATGTAAATGAGAAACATGATTGAACGGAGATCAGAATTTAATTGTTTAACATGATTTATATAGTACTGTTAAAAAAACACACGTTAATGGTGACTTGAGGTTTTTTTTTGTTTCATAATGCAGTCACTCATTCTTTGTGGTCAGTATTAGTTACATTGAGTAAAAGAAGAGAGAAATAGATATAAATCTGTACAGATGTTAATGACTGCTAGTTAACTTTAGGTTCTACTATGCAGATTGGTTTTTTTATACGCCGAGTTGCTGAATCTACATCGAGACAGCGTTGAGTTTGACCAGGGGTTTCCATCTGAGGCGAGGTGGAAAGAGAGAGGAGGCAGATTCCCTCATCTTCATCGTTGTCGTGGAGAGTCGTCACCTGGAGGAAATATCCTGAACCAGCGCGCAGTGACATACATACACAACACATACTACCCGGGTAGACCACATACACACTGAATAGACTTGGACTTGGACAAATATGGATTCCAACTAAACTTTTGACTGGACACATTGAACTTTGGTATCATAACAGCTATAAGCTGAGAGGACAATTTATTTTATTTTTGTTTATTATTTTTCATATCTTTGGGGATTTTCAAATCTCAACAAGTTTCAACTTGAGTTTCTTATGTTGTGAGAATAAAAATACTTGTGTTTACCACTAACCTTCCCTTGCTCCTTGAGACGAATCAGAACGCAGTAAATATTTTTAGTGGTCTTGGTAAATCACTGAGGGTTACACTAGCAAAGTGGGAGAAAAAATGTTTAGGCAAACACGGCCTTGAGTCACCTGCACGCTGCCACAACCGTTTCTCAGCTGGGGAGGAGAATGACTGCATTGCACATAGGGATGCGAACACATCGTCTCCCTCAGGGAATGCCACTGCAGAAACAAGAGAATAGTTAACAGGAGAACGAGCAGCCACCTTCGCAGCTGCGTCTGCACGGGCGTTGCCTGCAGAAATCAGATCAGGCCCGTTAACATGAGATGGACACCTGCACACAGCAATGGAGGTGGGCAGGAGGATGGCCTCCAAGAGAGCATCCACCTTATCTGCATTCAGGACAGGCTTTCCATCTGACTTCAGAAACCGTCGGCATTTCCAAATCGCCCCAAAATCATGACAGACCCCAAATCCATACCTGCTGTCTGTATAAATCGTGACGCTCTTCCCCTTCGCCAACCTGCATGCCTAAGTCAAAGCCACCAGTTCAGCTGCTTGGGCCGAACATTGATGGGGAAGCGAGCCGGATGCCAGACTCTTGAAAAAACTGTGTCTCCGTGTTCTTTTATCTGGTGCCTAAATGATAAATCTAGAAGCAAAGATCAATCAAGAATTTAAAACAATCATGTATACAAAGAATTATTATGCCATGCAGAATATTTTAATCGGCCGATGGTACACTTGTCCAGAACATCACCAAGATGCTGCCATGGACAAATGCCGATGCAAGTCAGATTGTGTCGATCTTTTAAGGATCCCAAGAAGGGTTAGGGTTAGGGTTACGGTTAGGGTCCTGCTCTCTCGGGTTGTATGATCCTTTGTCTCCGAAAATCCAGATGGTCAAGTCACAGTCTGAGTTAATCAACAACTGATTGTTCAAGCATTTTGAAACTGGTGATGGGGGTCTAGCGGATGTTGCAGTAATTAAGTCCAGATGTCCAGTCCAAACAAAGGTGGTGTGTTTGCTACAGGAAAGGGGGTAACTAAATACGTTGATCTATGCCATCGCATAGTCCTTTGAAGACAGCAGGTCAGGAGGTCGTGATCCCAGTGTTAGGTCATAAAGCAGCCACCCTGAGGCCTTCACCAGCCAGACTACAGGCAATAAAGATTTAGCTTTAACTAAAGTTCTGAGTAAAATTCTAAATCCTAACACTCTCATGGTCTGACACGACCGCAAATCCCACCCTGTTCCTTCCTGTACGTTCGTCTCTGAACGCTGAGCCGTCCACGTACAGAATTAAGTCCGGATTCACCAGAGCTGTCTCTTGAAGGTCAGGTCTCGGAGAGCAAACCTCGGTGATCACAGCCACACAGTCGTGAGGCTCGCCGTCCTCTGGACCTGGCAAAAGCGTAGCTGGATTTAAGACATTACATCATTTCACAGTTATGTTCTGCAAATCAGGGAGAACTGTTTGGTACCAAAGCCACCTAGCAGCAGACAAATGAGATGTTTTCTGCTCCAGCAGGATCATAGACACTGCGTGTGTACCAAAAGTGTCAGATCAGTATAACCTACCAGATCACGTGAGGCATAGACGGCCTTTTCAGCCACAGCCACAGCACGCACACAGCGTGGGAGCACCACTGCAACTGGGTCTAGCTTACGCCACAGGCCTCAACACACCTCCATGATCCTGCAATAGAACAGATGTCATGAACTCCCCCCCTCACTCACTGTTTGCGTGAAAGGCCACATGGGGTCCGGCAGGCCCTGGGCAGGTGCAGTCTGCAGGGCCTGCTTCAGCTTTTTGAAGGCATCTTCCGCCTCAGGTGTCCAACTGACCTTATCGTGTGCAGCCAGCCGTCCATGGATGAGAGAGGCCAACGGAGCCTCCAGCTCTGCATAGCCTACGATAAACATCCGACAGTAAGAACACATGCCTAGAAAAGACATCACCTGTTTCTTTGTGATGGGCCTGGGAACACGCTGGATGGCCTCCACCCGTTTCGGTGATAACGATCTGCCATCAGCTGAAATAGAATGGCCCAAGAATTTTACCTGCTTCACATACTGCAACTTGGACAGGCTGGCTTTGTGGCCCTCCTTCGCCAGATGCTGAAGGAGGGCGACTGTGTCGGTCTCACACTGCTGCCGTGCGGGACAAGCCAACAGCACATCATCAGTGTATTGCAGCATGACTGTCCCAGGGGACAAGGTCAAAGGTTCAAGACTGCGTCTCAGAGCAGCGTTGTAAATCGTTGGAGACTCACAGTACCCTTGGCACAGCTGGGTGAAGGTCCAAGCCTCGCCTTTAAAGTTGAAGGCAAACCAGAACTGGCTGTCGGGATGTACAGGAACACTGAAAAATGCATTAGCCAAATCCACAACAGAAAACCATTTAGCTGAACTAGGAATCTGTGAGACTATAGTGTATGGGTTTGGAACTAGTGGTGCCCGGGCCTGCACAGCCTTGTTAACGGCCTGCAGGTCCTGCACGAAGCGCCATTCTGTCGGTTGGCCCTTTTCACAACTCTTTTTGATAGGAAAGATCGGCATTCGAACGGGAGAATCAGGGCACGGGATAATCCCACCTGCGGCGCGCAATGAATCAAAAACAGGTGTAATTCCCGCTACCGCCTCCGCTTTTAACGGATACTGTTGCTGACAGGGCCTGAAATCAGATTTTGGTGTGATCACAACTGGTTCGACATTTTTAATTAGACCCACATCGTGTGGACCTTTTGCCCATAATGTCATCGGGACGTCCCGGAGCCCAGGTATCTGGCTCATCTCAGCATCGGTCAGCAGGCAGAATCCACATCGTCTTCCAGGTGAGCACAGCGCGACGCGTGAGCACCTAGAATGAAGGACATAAGATATGCACCTCTGTCTGCACTGTAAAACACAGTGGGGTCTCCTGCTCTCACACAGTCAGTCACAAAAGTCACAGGTCAGTCACAGGTCAAAGCCCTTTGAGAGGGCCCCATGTGGGCGGAGACGCCTGAAACATTTGCGTCCTCCTGCAGGCAACTCATAACGCACATCAGAACAATCACAAGCAGTGAACAACAGTTCCTGACTCTGTGTCAGGGCCACAGACAACTCACTGCGGTGTGTGGACCAGTGTAAATGCTGTGTTGTCAGCTTCTCACTGGTCTTCGCCCCTCAGGGACCATTTCTGCTCCCATGCAGCGTCAGGTCCGAGGGACAAATGTGACGTGCAGTGGATTGAACCACACTGCACCAGCTCCGTCCCGGCAGGCGAAACCACGCGTTGCACTGCCTGCACGAGTGAATTTCGTTCAGCTCCAGTTTAATTACCTTGAGGCCTTCTGGCGTCGAAACGAGGGATAATCCCAGCACGCAGATCAGATCACGGCCTAACAATGTTATGGGACAATGCGGTGAAAACAGAAATGAGTGTTTGAAACTCTTACCGTCTGCGTCGCTACAACCTAGTGGAATCGTGAAGCTCTCCTTCACAATATGTCCAGTGGCAGAGACAGAATGTACGTATCGGCCGCTTAACTTTGGTGCAGACGGCAGGTCAGCTTCTCGAATAACAGAAATAGTTGCCCCTGTATCAACCAAAAAAGTCACTGGGGAATCAGAGATAGACAAAGTCATTTGAGGCAATTTTTTAAAGCTAGGGTGATTAAGTTTCACATAACTGGCTGACAAAGGTGTAGTACCGCTGCCCAGACACTCAGTGTCGATAGAAAACTTTAAGCAGGTCCTCACTGCCAAGAGCCAAGGACAGAGGAAAACGTGATATGACGTGTTATCAGTGTTTGTAGTTCTCTGTACCAGTACGTGTAGTCATTACGTGCCACCTGGCACCACCCCTCGGTGGGCAGAGTCCAGATGACGTCACTCCGCTGTGCCTCCGGTGCCTCCCACCCTTCCACCACATTGCAGACGGATGTCAGAGTCCCGTCTCGTGTCGGCCGCCCGCAGTCGCTGTTGGGGCTGAGAGACAGCGTTACGCACAGACACAATCAGACATAGATCAGACACAGCTCCGCTCACCTCAGTCAGCGCCGTACTCGCTTGTGTGAGGCGTCAATGGAGCGCGCTCAGGCACAGCTGCTATCAGCCCTGGAGCGCGCAGGAGGAAACTCTCTCTCTCCCCCGCACAGCTCTGGCCCTCCGAGAAAGTTAACTGTTAACTCCTACAAACTTCCCAAGCAGACGTGCAGTTATCATGTGTATATGCCGTACACACGCACAAGCCAAGAGTTAATGCGGCTCGCACCTGCGCAAACGCCTACATGGACCATCGAGAACACGCAGCACCAGAAAGCCTGTTGCCGGAATTGATCATCCGTTTTGAAATGCCAACAGCTTCAACCGTCTTAGGTCCAACATCACCAGACCGAAATAAACCCTTTACATCATCAACACTAACACGGATCTCAAGATTTTTAACCTGTGTGATTTGTCCGCAGTGATCTGCTCCGTGTTTCGCACTCTCGTCTGCAATGACCCTCCATACCATATCTCTCTCATATCATCAAACAGACATGCCACCATCGCTGTCTGCGCCTTCAGAACCAGCATCCTCGCTCTATCCTCTGAATCAGCCTGACTCCCTGCGCTGAACCAGCCTGCCCCATGCTGCCCAGCCGCTCCGCTCCGTTCTCACCAGAAAAACTCTGGTTTCTCACTCGTCCGTGAGCCCGCGTGTCCCCAGCTGCGGGAACCCGTCTTGCCCCAAGATCCGGTCATCACCGAATCACGGCACTGCCTCCTAGGTGACCCTTAATCAGTCCAATCAATCTATAACACCTCCAGGTCCCCCCTTTGAATTCACACTAACAAATTTCGCACACCACAGTTGGGACCAGACGACAACGGCGTCGGAGGCAGGGTCACCCCATTGTCTCGCACGGGTGCTGCCCACACGGCGCACTCCAGGCAGCCTGGCCGCTCGGCCAGTAACACCAGGGACCACTGGCGCTCACTCGGATCCGGCACCAAAAGCGACAGAAGACTAATGTGCGCGCGACCCTACGGACCAAGAAACAGGCCAGCGGCAGCCAAGCACACGGGCACAGAGCCAGAACAGCACAAGCACAGCCAGGCAGGGAAACACACACGCAGCCAACACACAACCCCCACACCGCACCGTCGCAGGCCAGCAATCAAAAAAAGGAAAAAGCACACTCACCAGAGCACAGGGGTCCGTCCAAACTTCTGCCAAAGTCCCCGACCAGCCGCCGCAGAGCCCCCTCAAGAGGCTGGATTTCCAAGGCTAACGGAACTTGCGGCCAAAAGGAGCTACGCCTCCCCCGTTCCGGGGTCCGCAGCGGACGAGCAGCAGACAAAGCGCAGAAAAACCCCAAAAACGTGCAAAAAGAAAACCCAGGGACGCCAACTGTAATGCCAAGAATTTGGAATCTTCTTAGCCGTAAGAGTTATTAATTTCTATGCACTGGTGAGGCAATCTATTCAGCTGTTAAGCATGGCACTGACAACGACGGAGGTGTAAAACGGAGGTTTATTCTCCAAGGCTGCAGTCAAAATCACAGAGCTCTTCACACCATCAGGATTCTTCAGAAGAATGCCAAGATTAAAGGCGGGCAGTTCATCTCATATTATTCTGCATCAGATGGAAAATTACAGCAACCCATAACCTTGTAAAGTCTTGTGATCTTTCTAGACATAACTCAGCAACTTGATAAAGACAACAATCCTGTGACCTAAAAGACAGCAGGTTTAGAGGGAAAAAGTCATGGCCTCAGAGCCGTTAGGCTGAAGATGCATTTTTTTGACTTTACAGTTAGTGTCCTTGTCTTGTTACAATAGTTCATATTAGATGTTTCTATCCTGTTCAGGGGTTTGTTCCTGTAATTTAGCGTGGTCCCTTTAAGAACTCCTGGTCTCAGTGACAAACAGGAGGTGGTCATGCAAGAAGTTGTGTTGATCAGGAAGTAACTGCATGCAGTAGCACAAGGAAGAGTTTAGTTGATGTACCACAAATCCAGCAGCATCTGCAAACATCTTATGCCTATCGATAGCATCGTAGGTATGTATTGATTGTTTAAAGCAGTATCAACAAAGGCAGATGTTTCTTTTAGGTTAATTTGATTTTGTGAAAGTTATGTTTAAAAATATGAGAAAACTCAGCTAAAGCACTACTTAAAACATTCAGTGCTGTTTCAGATCATTCTTAATTCATCCATGCATGTTTAAAATGGATACATAGACAATTCATGATGTATAAATATTAGTCTAAAAATTGAAGTAAAAAACTAATATGCAGAGCTTGCTGTGGAGCTTGCTGTAATATTAAAAAGGGTTGTTTGTTTTTATAGTACATGTTTAATTTGCACATTGAGTACAGAGTGAAGATTTTATTTTGTATATTTCAGTTTCACCCTTCTTTCACCCTTCTTTGGAGATCAATAAACCTGTGGACAAGACGCAGAGTGTCTTCAGAGTCTTGATGTCGAGAAGGTGCTGACTGTCAAGATATATTCAGGACATATATTGAGGACAGCACAGTCCTTTTATATTTTCCCTTTTGTCTCACTTGAATCCATCTCAGCTGGATAATGTTGATTTCTGATAATTAACAGTTTGTGCTCCAGTGGATGTTATGAGACAAAAAAAAAACTGATTGTGGTCCAAGCGTGCAGGCCTCTGCTTCACAACACCTCAATGTTGAGACTTCCATCCTCCTCAATATGCACAAAGACAGCTTGTTATTTTTAACACCCTTTCTGGTGGACTTGATGTTGCTGTAGCTGTTTAATCTTGGTTGACTTTAAAGTATAAGCAAATGGTTGTACATCAATGTCCTGTCATGTATACTTTTGAGATTAAGATAAGATATTCTATTGTAAATTTCCCCATTGTGGGACAAATAAAGGAATATCTTATCTTATCTTATCTTATCTTATCTTATCTCTTATTACAACTGATCTCCAATTTACAGGTAATAATCCGGGGGTTCCGGTTGAGCAATGAGCGAGTACGACGCACTCTCCTGTAGCTCTCGCAGATTTTAAGCTTAAAACTTCATTTCAGCAAAGCCATACGAACGAAACTTTGGGAAATTTACACAGGAACAGTTTGAGAATTTTTATACGAGAACGGGCACGTCGGAAATGCCAAGGAAAAATAATGCGAAACAGGAATTGGACGAGGAGGCGGCATGAAGCCTCGGACTCAGCTACCGAGACGAGAGCCGGTGAGAGCGCCCAGCAGGCGGATAGCTACGATGTGCTAAAGGCCATAACATCACTCCACACAGAGCTAGCACGTGTGAAATCGGGACATTTGCAACAAGATCGAGGCGGAGATTTCAGAGGTAAAGCACACCTTGAGAGGGGAAATAGCTACGCTGAGAACAGAAAATGACACTGCAATATCGGCGCTTAGTACCCAAATGGACGCACAAAACCAAGCTCTGAAGGAGCTAGCCGGTGCTGCTAACGACAGTTCAGATACAATACAAGAGCTGGAAGACAAAGTTAAGAAACTCTCTGGGCAAGTTGAAGCACTATCAGAGAAATGCCTTGACCTGGAAGGCCGTTCGAAACGGCAGAATCTGAGAGTGGCCGGAATTAAAGAGGGGAGTGAAAATGGTCAAAAGCCGAGAGAGTTTGTGGCTCAGCTGTTAAAAGAAGTGTTAAACCTCCCAGATGCACCAGTTATAGACCGAGCCCATAGAGCCCTGGCAATGATGAACCCCCTCGGCACTTTATTGCAAGGCTGCATTACTGCCACGCTTATGAAGATATAATGCAGAAGGCGATTTCCACCAGAGATCTAACATACAGGGGCCAGCGGATACAGATCTTCAGAGACCTGCCACCTGAAGTCGCAAGACGCCGAGCTGCCTTCACCCCAGCCAGGAAGATACTACGCGACGAACCCGGGGTCAAGTTTGGACTCCTGTATCCTGCTAAGCTACGGGTGACACACAACGGGTCAGAGAGGCTCTTCACGGATCCAGAAGAAGTGCGCCAATACGCAACTTGCCATTTCGGATCATCAGAGTGAGGCGATGGTGAGACTACAGCAATGGTCCAGATATGTGTAAATCTCATCCCCTGAGATGAACTGAATCTGAGGACTCCAATGGGTGACCAGAAATCTCGGCATTTGCCGACATTTTGTTTTTGTTTACATTTAAAGCTACAATTAATGTTATTAGTCTTAGTGTATTATAAGATATTCCCTTCACATTTTGGTTTAATAAGATAAGACATAATTCTCTTGCTGAGAAGACAACAGGGTTAGAACCTCTCCCTACTCCATGTTTTGTTCATAAAACTTTTCATGTTCATATGCAGATTAGGTGGTGGCATCAGGAGAGGATCTAAAGACTGTGTCCTGAGATTCTCTGTTCATCATTTGAACATGAATATTCCCAGTTATCGTTAGATTCAATATAAACACAGTTTATTCAGGTTTTTGGTTGTTTACATAACTGCTGAGCTTCACAGTTACTGTAGGATTAGGATAATGATTAAGAACAGTTTTTTTGAAAAGAGTTTGGGAGACCGGACCTCTTGGGAGGAGGCTGGGTTTCACTCCCAGGTTTTTGACTGTAGGTTGACCCGTTGGGAGACGGGCTTTTTCTTTTTGCTGGGGTTTTTTTCTATGGAGCGCACCAGGATAAGGGCAGGGTGGGCAAAAGTGCTACTTAGAACAAAATACACAGAAATAGAGATAACATGTCAGCGGTCACAGATGGAGCAGATGTGTCGTCATGACTACACATATTGACATGGCAGGGGAAGATATGAGAACAGGAGGAAATCTAACATTTTGCTCATGGAATGTAAACGGAATTAATGAACCAGTAAAACGAGGGAAGGTTCTATCTCATTTGAGACAGATCCAAGCAGATGTGATTTTTCTACAGGAGACACATCTGAAAAATGAAGCACACAATAAAATTAGAGCCAGTTGGATAAACCAAGTATACCATTCCAAATTTAATGCCAAAGCAAGGGGAACAGCCATAATAATCCGTAAAAATGATCCCTTTTTGCATAAATCTACTATAGCTGACAAAGATGGGAGATTCATCATGGTCGCAGGAGAGATGCATTCCATACCAATCACAGTATTGAACGTGTATGGACCAAATTGGGATGACCCAGAATTTTTTAGAAAGACCTTTAGTATGATCCCAGATATTTCAAGCACAAATCTCATTATCGGTGGGGATTTCAATCTGATTTTAGATACCTATCTGGACAGATCATCAAATCAGCGATAACCTCAATCCAATGCTTCCAATTTTCTGAATTCATTTGTTAAAAATACCAATTTGTTAGATGTGTGGAGAATTTTGAATGCAACCGGTAGAGAGTATTCGTTTCATTCTCGAGCTCATAATGTGTACTCTAGAATCGATTTTTTTCTGCTAGACATTTCTGGGGTAAATAATGTTAAATATCACAAATAATAATTTCAGATCATGGCCCGGTTTCTGTTTCACTGAGGCTGCTTGAGCTGAGGAGAAACTTTAGATCCTGGAGGCTTGATCCGCAGTTGCTAACAAGAAAAAGTTTCGGCGAATATTTGGAGTCTCAGATAGAAATATTTTTTGAAACAAATGATAAAGATGGCATCTCCCCAGTTCTTTTGTGGGAATCTTTCAAAGCATATTTAAGAGGATGCATTATTTCTTATCAGTCCTCACAAAAGAAACGCAACAATCAAAAACAGATAGATCTAGAGGAGCAGATACGAAAATTAGATGCAGAAAATGCTGCCCAGCCCTCTGCAGAGAAACACAATAAAATCTCAGTCCTCAAATATCAGCTCAATACACTTCTGTAGGAAAAAAAATTTTAAAGCTTTTACTTTTACTAAGCAGACTTTTTTTGAATTTTGGGATAAACCTCATAAGCTGTTGGCAAGACAATTGCGGAAAAGGGAAAGCGATAGAGCTATTCATAAGATAAGTTCAGGAACTGGCACCCCTGTCACTTCACACAACGATATTAATAACGCATTTCGCCATTATTATGAGATTTTATACAGCTCCCAAGCACATGCTCCTGAGCCTATGAAACAGTTTCTAAATGCATGTCAATTACCAACATTGTCAGAGAATGATCAGAATTCCTTAGGAATGGAAATTACAGAGGGAGACATAAAGAAAACAATTAATTCCCTGAAGAATGGAAAGAGTCCGGGACCAGACGGGATATGTAATGAGTTCTATAAAAAATTTGGTAACAAATTATCCCCATTTCTTCTCAGGATGTATAAAAAATCCTTGGAGGATGGCAAATTACCAGCAACGCTGAATGAGGCTACAATAACACTTATCCCAAAGAAGGGGAAGGACTTAGAGCAGGTGGGCTCATATAGACCAGTGTCACTACTGATTTCTGACTTGAAAATCTTGGCTAGAACTCTGGCTTCGAGACTCAGTCCTCTTGTAACCAAACTGATACATCCAGATCAGACCAGGTTTATCCCAGGCAGGCACTTATTTCATAATGTTAGACGCCTACTTAATATTTTGTATTCCCCCAGGCATCCAAAGGAAGATCTTTTCATTCTGAGTTTGGATGCCGAAAAGGCTTTTGATTGTGTAGAATTCCCATATTTATATGCTGTATTAGAAAAATTTGGACTCGGAACAGGATTTATCTCGTGGATAAAATTACTTTACTCCAATCCTACTGCCAGAGTTCTCACTAATCAGACAATGTCAGAGACAATTAACCTATATAGAGGCACTAGACAGGGGTGCCCTCTCAGCCCCTTGCTGTTTGCATTAGCACTGGAGCTATTAGCGGCGACCATTCGCACAGACAAAGACATTCATGGTTATGACACAGATTACACCACAAATAAAATATCGCTTTATGCGGATGACATTTTGACCTTTATCACAGAGCCAAAAACTTCATTGCCTGTTTTATTAGAGACGATTGATTTATTTAGCTCGTTTTCTGGATACAGAGTGAATTGGACAAAAAGTGAGCTGATGCCAGTGCGATGCAGTGACCCAGGTGCACTAGAACAAACCCCATTCAGATTGGCACAGGAGAAATTGACATACTTGAGGTTAGAAATTACAAAGAAATACAATAAAATTATTTGAGGCTAATTATATGGCTATATTAAATAAGTTTAAAAACATACTGGAGGTCTGGAAAACCCTCCCTATTTCCTTGATAGGTAGAGTGAACGCAGTCAAAATGGTCTGTCTCCCTCAGTTACTGTACCTCTTCCAAAACTTACCCATTTTCCTTAGTAAAAACCTACTTTAAAAAGCTAGATTCTATGATTCTTTCAATTATTTGGAACTACAAAACACATAGGATCAGAAAGGGGCATCTGTGCAAAAGTAAAACAAATGGTGGGCTGGCCCTCCCGGATATTGTCAGGTACTATTGGGCAGCAAATATCCGATGCATCTCCTACTGGCTAGATGAGACAGTTGTGCTCGCCAGCTGGCTGGACATAGAGCGAGAGGATTGTTTTCCCTATTCAATCGGAGCTATTGTGATGTCTCCCATCCATCTTAAAAAAATCATACTATAGCTACAACCCAATTATACACAGTACTATTCAAATCTGGAGGCAAACATCAAAACAATTCAAACTTAGGAAACTATCCTTTACACTTCCAATATCAGCAAGTCCATCATTCACCCCCTCTATTATAAATGGAGGCTTTGATAGATGGAGAGAACTCGGACTGCACAGTGTAGGTGATCTGTACATTAGTGGTTCATTTGCGTCATTTCAACAACTACAGGAGAAATATGGTCTGTCAAAAAGTGATTTTTTTAGATATCTCCAAGTCAGACATTTTGGGCCTGATTTACTAAGATCCTGAATAAAGAGTACTAAATTGCGTGTGCACTGAAAAAGTTTGCGCGTGCTGTTGTTGTGTGTTTTGCGGGTGATCAACTAAGAATGCTCGCGCAATTGATAACGGGTGCAAACCGCAGTATTTAAATGAGGTGTTGCGTGTCTTACGGTTTGCGCCATGGAGAGTCTGGATGGAAAGCAGGATAGACGCAAGCGCAAAATGAAATTTGACGAGTTGGAGTTAGAGATATTAGTGGAAGAGGCAAATAAACACATTCATGAACTACAGCAAAGACATTTAAACATCACCAAAAGAAACGCAATATGGGAGAAAATCTGCGATAGAATAAATGCAGTTGGTAAGACAAAAAGAACGGCAGATGAGGTTAAAAGAAGGTGGCAAGATATAAGGCAAAGAACTAAAGAAAAAGTGGCCTTTAATAAAACTTCGGCAAACAGACAGGCGGAGGGCCTGCGGAGGAGAGCCTGCGGAGGAGATGCCTCTAACCAGCAGGTGCAGCTCACCTTCTGCGAGGAACAGATAACTGGGATGCTGGGGTCTGACACGCTAGAGCCAACTGCAGAACAAGGTAGGCGCACAATAAGAAACACTTTTTTCTCCATGAAAACACGTGATTTATTATCACAAATAAAAAAAAATGAATGCCTCCTGTGGCAACCTTTTGCTGAATAATACTCGATTTAACATTCAAATAAAATATTTCTCCTTTTGCATGTGCTTGTGACCGGCTCCAAATCAGCCCTTAAGTTTCAACTATCTGGTTTTCATTCATTCCAAACAAATTTACACGAGTCCGAAAGACTCTCTCTGCGTATTCTTTGATTTTGGCGATGTCGCCTCCTTGCCACATTAACAGCAGCCATCGGTGCGTAATGCTGGGCAGATTAGCACCTTCCTTTCGAACGTATTAAATACAGATGCAATCACAATCCCCGCAATTACTTTCAGGGTTGGTAAATCTCATTGCGTGTGGTAAATGAACCTATTTGCATTTTCCCCTCCCAGTATTTAGCGCTTTCTGGCGGGTACGCCCCATATTGATTATTCATCAGAGCAAAAGTACTAAATGAACAGCGTGTGCTATTTTGCTCATTTGAGAGGCGCAGTCCTCTTTGCACGCTGTTAGTAGATCAGCTTGCACATTGGTTTGCGGGTGGTGTCAAGTTTGCACACGTTTTTACGCACGCAAACCTTTAGTAAATCAGGCCCTTTGTAAGGACACATCTGGACCATTTTGAAAACGCCACCCCTGACAAGCTAGACAGGTGTCTCAGAGATTGCACGACAAAGAGGAATGTAGTTTCAGTTATATATGATTCATTTCAAGAGTTAGACCAGTTGAATACAGAATACATAAAGGAAGACTGGGAAAAAGAATTGGGTATGGGGGATAACGGAGGATATATGGAAGGAAAGTATGAGATATGTCAGCACTTGCTCCCTAAATGCTAGACACTGTCTGATCCAGTTTAAAATTCTGCATAGGCTGCATTATTCAAGAGTAAAATTACATAGAATATTCCCAGAAATATCACCCATCTGTGAAAAATGTAACCAAGCGGAGGCAAATCTACTACACAGCTACACGCTATGTCCCAAACTAGAAAATTTCTGGACAGCAGTGTATTCATTTTTCTCAAAAGTCTTCAAGACTACATTACAACCAGATCCACTCTTGGTCATACTAGGGTCATCAGGGAACACTGGGAACCTACAGAACGTGCAGCGCCGCCTTCTATCCTATGGTCTCCTCTGTGGGAAAAAACTTGTTCTCCTCCACTGGAAAAAAACAGAGACACCTACTGTCAAAGAATGGCACTGACTGATACGTTACACCTTGAAAGGATTCGTTACTCTCTTAGTGGTAGGTTGGAAGACTTTAAAAGGATGTGGCAACCGATTATTTCTTTCTTGAAACAAGATATAGGACAACCTGAGTATTACTGGGTGGGATGGGGTGGGTCAGGGAGGGAGTTATTATTATTTATTTATTTCAATAAATGTATTTATTTACTTATTTGTATATTTTTTCTAATTTTTTCTCCCATTTTTATTTTTTCATTATTATTTTTGTTCATAGGACACCTTTGTTACTTATATTACAAAATATTGAAGCATTGCATGAACCAAAGATGGATGTATATTTGATATACTGTCTGCTTCATAATAAAAATATTTAAAATCTTACAGGTAATAATCCTCCTTATTAACATCAAGTTTATCCATTTATTCTAACAGTTAAAAGTGGCCCAGAATTAGTTATTTCACATAATGCAATTGGAAAAAGGATTTTTCAAAAGTTTTGCAAATTTATTAAAAATAAAAAAATTAGATGTCACATGTATATATGTATTTGCACCCTTTGCCATAAAGCTCAAAATTGAGTTCAGGTGCATGCTGTTTCCACTGATCATCCTTGAGATGTTTCTACAGCTTAACTGGGGTCCACCTGTGGTAAATTCAGTTGAATGGAGATGATTTGGAAAGGCACACACCTGTCTATATAAGGTCCCACAGTTGATAGTGCATGTCAGAGCACAAAAGCAGTAGACCAGAGACCAGAGAGAGAACCTCTCCAGAGCTGAGCCAACCTCCTCCTGGCAGCCAAGAGTCCAGAATGGTATGAGTGGCCAGATGGAAACCACTCCTCAGTAAAAGACACATGGCAGCCCGTCTGGAGTTTGCCAAAAGGCACCTGAAGGACTCTCAGGCCATGAGAAACAAAATTTTCTGGTCTGATGAGACAAAGATAGAACTGTTTAGACATCATGTTTGGAGGAGACCAGGCACCGCTCATCACCAGGCCAATACCATCCCTACAGTAAAGCATGGTGGTGGCAGCATCATGCTGTGGGGATGCTTTTCAGCGGCAGGAACTGGAAGACTAGTCAAGATAGAGGGGAGGATCAACACAGCAATGTACAGTAGACATCCTGAATGAAAAGCTGCTCTTGACCTCTGACAGGGGCGACGGTTCATCTTTCAGCAGGACGACGACCCCAAGCACACAGCCAAGATTTCAAAGGCTTCAGGACAACTCTGCGAATGTCCTTGAGGGGCCTAACCAGAGCCCAAACTTGAATCCTGTTGAACATCTCAGATCTGAAAATGGCTGTGCATCCAACCTGATGGAGCTTGAGAGGAATGGGCAAAACTAGGTGCGCCAAACTTGTAGTGTTATATTCAAAAAGATTTTAGGCTGTAATTGCTTCCAAAGGTGCATCAACAAAGTATTGAGCAAAGGCTACAAATACTAATGTACAGATGATTTCTTTGTTTGTTTTTTTAAATAAATTTGCAGAACTTTTGAAAACTTCTTCACATTATCAATATGTTGTGTGTAGTGTGTCGAATTTTGAGAAGGAAAAATGAATTAAATCCATTTTGGAATAAGGCTGCAACATAATGTGGAAAAAGTGAAACACTGTGAATACTTTCACTGTGTTTTGTATTCAAACCTTCAGATAAAGAGAATAAAGACTTTATGACTTCAGTATAGATTTCATGTTAGTTTCAGCACCACAGTCAGCCATCATCCTCCCTCCTTGCAGCTTTACTAAAACCTCCACAGACTTCTGATGTGACACATTTACACTGAGAATATCCACAGATACATGTAAGGGCACACCTGAGGCCAAATCCATATTTCCTTCTGGTGGAAAATAATTACCCCTTTGACAGATCTGTCCGGCTCTCGTATCACGCTATCATCCCCGCAGTTCCTTATCTGTTTTGACGTTTGAATTAGCCGATGCAGGGTACACAGTTTCAGTGGCGAGACCAGCTTGTGTTTGCTGTCACGTGGAGTCACTACGGGAGAGATGACAACCGATGCTCCGTGCTCCACTGAAAGCCCTAATAAGCGTAGCCTGGCACCTGCCCAGAGGAAGATCTGCGATATCAGCCATGTGATCAGCAGGTCAGCTGGGATTTGCACCCTGGGCCTCAGTCTGATGAATGAATCATTTCCTCTCATCCGTCTCGCAAAACACATCGTATCCAAAGGCTGGATCGTGGAACACATCAAACACAGACAGCGATACGAAGGGAGGGAAAAACATCAACACTGCTGTCATGAATACATAAAAACCCTCTTCAGGGAGAAAAACGTTGAGGGAGAGAAAAATGGATTTATGTACGATTGTCTTCAAGGATTTTTTTTTTTTTTTTACAAATTTGGGCAAGCCTACAGACAATTTTTCTTGTAGAATGACAATTTTACTTAATGAGTTTATTTCCTTTTGGCTTCTCCCTCTGTGCCTTATTCACTGTCCCATTTTTCACTGAATTTGTTTTAATAGGATAGGTGATTGCTCTCCTTTCTTTGCAAGCCGGATGATTTTATGTACGCCTGTGACAACGGCCTCCAGTAAAGCCTTGTTTGATCCTCATTGAATTTAAAGCATCATATAATTTCATGAGCCCCTCCTTTAAATGAAAGGGAGAAAAAAAAGTTGTATAGTATTACACCAATTTATATCCTCGTGCCTTTTATGGTTATTAAAATACGGCTCCCTGAACTGGTGACACATCCACTCGTTTATTCCCACACAGCATTCTCCATGTATTAATAAATGCCTAAAAACATAATAAAATTGCAGGAGTAAAAAGCTTTACATAGCAATAGAGCCCATGGGTATTTCAAAGAGTGATGACAGGCTTACGTGCCTCTTATTTCAGTCTGGGTATTTCAAAAAGTGATGACAGGGGTACACGCTGCTCTGGATGCCTATCGCTTTCTGGGGGAAAAAAAATAGCGATTGAATCAAGTGATCTGAGTTTTGAGAGATCTGTAATGGTTCCCAGAAGCAAGTATGTGAAAGAGAAGATGGCCAGGATGTGTGTGTGTGGTTTTTGGTGATGACAGAGGCCCTGCTGGGTATAGCGAGACTTGGAAATCCCTTCCAGGGAGGGGAGAGGACAGCCAATGATTTTTTGGTCTGTTGTAATGACTCTCTGAAGAGCTTTCCGGTCTGTTGCGGAACGCCCTGCGTGCCAAAGTGTGATGCCATATGCCAGGGATGCACTCAATGACAGAGAGGTGGAATAAAACCAACAGTTGTGTCCTCAAATTGTTCTTGTTCAGGAGTCTCATTAAGTGCAGCCGATGTTGGAGCCTTTTGTCAAAGCAGCTTTGGTGTTGACTGACCAAGTGAAATAATAATTGCAGGTATGGATTCCAAGGAAGTCCTGCATCCTCTCCACACATTCATCTCCGACGTCAGCTCCAGTATCCATAAAGGACCACTGCAAATGAGTGGTGCAGGCAGCAGTGCATGTAGCATGGATCGGTCAATGATCAAAGATGAATGTGTACGTCCCCCCCTTGAAACAAATGTACAGGGTGTCCTCCCCATTCATGGAAATGAACCCCAGTGTGCACAGATTTCCTGCCACTGTGTGTCTGTCAGGGTTACTCAGAGAGACGGCCTCGGGAAAGAAACTGCATGTGTGTCAGCTTGTTTTTTGATGCGCGGCGCTCTGTGACATTCACCGGAGGGGAGGAGGTTGAAGAGTCTGTGTTCAGAATATGAAGCACCTGCAGTGATGTTGCCACATCACAGCGTCGCCGTCAATGACTTAGTAACATGCCAGAAAATAGTTCATCCTAAAATCTCTGAGGCTGTGGGGGATTGCAAAACTCGGCTGCTTCAGACATTTGGTGAGCACCTTAAAAAAAAATAAAAAAAATATTTTCAGACATTTTTAATGCACAATTGATCTGCATACAGCTGCTATGCAAGAAAAAAAGCCAAATAAAAAGAACTATTGGTTTACAAAGAAACATCTATTACTCTAAAAGTATGATGGGACTTTGAGCCACCATGGTGAATGTGGATTTTAGATTTTCTTTTTTTTTTTTTTTTTCAATAGGAGCCATTCACTTGGTGCCAAAGAGTCTTAAAGATGTTGGAATATATCTCAACATGATTGGATGCAGATATGGATTTATTTCCTTTCATGGGTCCTAGAGACAAATAAATGAATAACACAAGATTTATTATTTGAAGCTAATTTTATATGCCTGGATTAAAACAGCAGGTACATTACAATGAGTCATGACCATTTAAACATATGCTGCAGTTCCACAATTTATATAGGATTACATGTCTTAATCACTGGATTTCAAGCTTCGACTCCTCTGTATATTGAGGGAATCCACATTCATGTCCCCCCCTCCAAAACCAATAATTAACTTCTGATGCAGCCTTTCACCCACAATAGCGTCCACGTGTCAACTAATCCATGGTTTTCCGTTGCTAAGTCGTGCAGAAGTATTATCAAAGATTAAGCTACTTCCAGACAGAGAATCCTGCAGAATCCATGTTTCACCGGATGTTGCATCGGGGAGCTAATGAGAACTGAGGGATTATCAAAGTTATTGGCCGCGATCGGGTCAGCTGGAAGGTAGCCGTGCGTCAGGAAGCTGGGTTAGCTCACGGCGTCTGCCAGAGGAAGGATGGAGGGTGAGGAGGAAATGATCCCCATCTCAGTGACAGGCAGACATGCTCTGGGTCAGGCACAGTAGTAATTCCCAGAAAGGTCGCCAAAAAATAAGTCATAAAAGCCTTAAGCCTGGCCCTGCTCTCGACACTCTGTCATCAGCCCCGTAATCTGTCTGATTCGTCTTTCTAGCACTGCTCTTTGTCGAGCCCCACTAATGCTGCCTCTGACAACAGAAGAGTATAAAAGGGCAATCACTCCACACTGTGGAATTTTTCTCCAGCTGCATCGAGTCAGGCTTTAACGCAGAATCTCGCAGCATGTGTGCGAGACAAGGAAAATCGATGAAAATGGATTTCAGGATGAATGTGTATAACTTTCCATTATTTTCCTTCATCACCTGAGGAGGAACAGTATCCCAAGGATTTATTACGGTCTCACCATTACAATGCTGAAGCCATTTGGTCAACTCCGGCAGTAAATTGGCTTGTCACATAATATAGCGTTACAGAGACGAACAGGAAATGCCAGGGAGCACATTAAATCGAGAATGATGGGAATTATATTAACATTTAAATGAGACAGTCACGGTCCGGTGGGATTGGAAGTTTTGAGTGTTTATGATGTGGAATGATGTATCGTGAGGAAATCAGAATGAATTTTAATGCGTTATTACATGGTTGTTCTTTACACAACAGTGGTTCACTTCTAAACAGCGTCCTGATGAAACTGATGTGATTACTAAACGTTATGTTAGGCTCATTAAGAAACCATATGCTGTGCAAAACAAACAAGAGGAAACAGGAAAGCAGCAGAACTTCCAGAACTGCTCATTTAGTTTCTGTTTGCCTCATATTTCTGCTTCTTTTCTGAGAAATATGGTCAGTGTGCAGGTGCCCCCCCCCCGATTTCTCCTGCCGCAGCAGCCTGCAAGTAATCACAGCGAAACATGTCTTGGGGGACAGGGGAAAGAAAATGAAAGCAGCAAGTACACGCAACGACCTTTGCAGACTCCTAGCATGATAAATGCCAAAGGTTTGCTGTTTTTAATTTGTCAGAGTTTCCAGAGAAGCCTGACCTATGCCTACTTTCAGCCGCGTCGTTCCCATCACAGCAGTCGCTGAAGCAGGACCTCAAAACCTATTACCGCTCGCTTTTGCTGAGGCCGTTGCTGTCAAAGCTGCAAATTAGCCCATTTGCAACCTATCATAATGCACCGTAGCAAGGAACGGGTATGTTTTTCTCTGGGAGGGCTGATGCCGGACAACGTAACGCGTTGCAAATGTGACAAATTGCGGGCAGATTGAAAAATAAACACTGAAATATGTCAGGAGTCATTTTTGTGTAGTTCTGCAATCCATTATGCTTTCTTAGCAGATTTTGACCTTTTCATGGTTTACTGTGTGTGGAAAAAAAAGCAGCATTATAATATCCAGCCCAGCCTAACAAGAAACCATGTGGGAGGTACAAGTGTGTCTACATGTTTAAAACATGGCAGTTTCACAAAAAATCAAACAAACAAAAAACAAAAAGGTCCAGAAATTGAGAAATGGGTTAGGGTTTTTTTTTTGTTTGTTTGCTGTTGGTGCTTGCCTGTTTGTTTCCCTTCTCAATGGTGCCAGATTTATAAGGAACGTACATTTGCGGGATGAGCAGCGTCGTGTGTTTGGGTTGCACCTATGAAACATTTACCACATCATCTCTGCCAGAGCCAAAAAGCTGCACCGACAGAGCGACATCCTTTCGGTGGAGGCGGTGTGATGCTGTGGGGCGGCATCTCCCTCACTTGAACATCGGGGCTTGTCATCATCGGAGGCGATCTCGATGCAGTGAGATGTCAAGATGGGAATCC
This sequence comes from Hirundichthys speculiger, assembly GCA_018398805.1. Classification (NCBI taxonomy): domain Eukaryota; kingdom Metazoa; phylum Chordata; class Actinopteri; order Beloniformes; family Exocoetidae; genus Hirundichthys; species Hirundichthys speculiger. Next base: position 50,880 of record JAGFBZ010002158.1, read on the forward strand.
CACATCTCTGATAATGTCAGTGATTTTGATGAACATGAGGGCCTTTGTTTGGATTATCAGGAACGAGTCAGTCCCAGGGACTCTACTGAGGGGATTTCTGTGGATTGTGGGACACCTGGAGGCCTCTTCAGTCTGTATCTATATGACATTCAATATGCAATCAAGTCAATGTGCACTCTTCGAGACAATGAGCACCTGTGATGGACTGATGATCTGTCTGAAGCAGAGCCCATCTCTAAATTGGTCACAGACCCATCACCCTGAATGGGACTAAAACGGCTGGCAGATGAATGAATGAACGAATGAATGAGGTCAGGAAGACATATGGGAAGCATATGAGGCTCAATATTTCACCCAAAGACAGTTCAGCATGGAGACTGGGGAAGCTGAAGACTGAACCAGCAATCTTCTGATTTAAAGACGTCCACAGAACTTCCTGAGTTACAGAAGTCTTTACAACTTCCATTTTAAACAATTTTCCAAGCATTCACCAAAAAGACCACCCAATGCCAGTTTTACATCATTTCCATTCCAGACCTGAAGTGGAGAATTATTTACTATTCACTATTGTCAGAGCTTTTTATAGATCGCACCCTGACCTGGTACCATTTTTCCAAATTCTCAAGATTTTTTTCTTTTTATCCATCCACTAGTACTGTTAATGATGTTAAAGCCTGAAAAGAGATGGTGAGTAAATTTGCAACATGAACTTAGTGGGCAATATCTTCCTCATCTTAGGACAGAGGGGATTCCTCTGAGACTGCAAAGGGAAGCTGAGCTGCCCATGCCTCCCTGCCCAATAATTAAAAAAAAAAAAAAAAAAAAGACCTAATATGTGCAGTTGTGTTAACATTTCATTGACTATAAATGTGTTAGAACTAGAAGTCTTCGGAACAACCTGACAAACTCGAAAACCAGAGGTTCCGACCCGACCCGAATCGGGTCTCCTGTCCATTCAAAAGACGTGACTCCGGGTTCGGAATCGGTACAGCTAGTCTCGGGTCCGGTCGGTGGTCCTTGACAGGCTGGGACCGCGTTTACTCCAGAGAGTTAAAAATATTGGTGGTGGCAGCCAATGTCAGGACTCGGGGCAGTTAAATGATTATTCATTAACGTAGCGTGTTTGTCATAAAACAATTGTGTTGCCGTAGCGTGTTATTAGCGGTTTGCCCGGCAGCTGTAAAGCACAACGGATCGCCAACATGATAACGTTGGATGAGAGAATATGTTCACAACACGTCCTGACCGGTGTAGGCTATTAGCGTTAGCAGTTGCTACCAATAGCATCTGTATCCACAAAGAGAATAACGACGTGGATTTATTGTTGTTTACATCACGTAGCCTATGTAGCAACTGAACCGGGTAGAAAAAGACAACTTTAGATAAGAAAACAAGTTTTATTCAACGCTCAACAACTTTTAACATGAGCAACTATGGGCTGGATTGTCTCGGTTCTATTCGGGTACCTCGGTTCGTTTCGTGGTTTAAGACTCAGGTTGGGTCGGTTCCGGGTCCATATATTGTGGGTCCATCCGGGTTTGGACCCCCGGACTTAAGATAATAGCTCGGGTCGGGTCGGTTTCGGGTCAAATTTTCACAGGTCCATTCGGGTTCGGGTCCATGAAAGTGGACCCATGAAGACCGACCTCTATTTAGAACATGTGAAACATGAAGACGAGTTGATTCAGAATCAGTTACTTCTTCACCAGTAAAGTAGATAACTTGTCCGTTCATTCCCATACCGCTTTCTGGTCAATGCATTTCCCCACAGAAACTGAGAGTCTCTGGAACTGCATGGAGCATCTTTTTCATTGCTACGAAACTCTAACCGCCAGTGTTATCCCGCCCCCGGACTCTCAGCGTCTCTGGGAGTGAATGGAGCTGTGGGTTGGGCTCGGCTGGCCTGGACGCTGATCAGTCCGCATGGTGATTGGTGGAAAAGCTGAATGCAGTTTTGACTGACATGTTTCCGAGATATATATACTGTCACATCTCATGCATGATTTCAGTCCATTGAATGACAAGCAGCGACCATTTTTTGGCATTTCTACAGCGAAATACTTAATTTCTTACACTTATCTTATCACATTCACTGGAGGGAAGGGCAGAATTTACATATAAATAAACTGACATGTTTTTATGATGTACTCCGACTATGAGCTTCCCCTGTTTGAAAGACCAGAAATCTGCTCTGTCTTGGGATGTAAGATATCAACAAAGGTTTTGAGATCATGCAATGACTAAATGGCAGTATAAATGTTTATTACAAAGTGAGAGAAAACAGAGGAAAAGTTGGGTTTTCAACTAAAAGACTGAGATTGTCAGAATTAAAGGATGCTTTAAAAAGGTTGATTAGTTTCCTTGTCTCCATTTTTATTTTTGACAGTTCCAGTCACGTGATGCTTTTCTGTGACTGTGTTATTTGCACCGGTGAACGGGGCATGTGATGTTTGGAAAATAAATCCTATGATTTCAGTCAACTGAACCATTTAGTTCAGTAAGAGCCAAAGACAGAGAGGATTTGTTACACGCTAATTTGTTTCAGCACATCAGCCCTGGATACGGGGAGGATTCGGAAGGAGTATTTGAATTTACATTTATATTTCTATTTGAGAAGTACAAGTCAGACAAAATAGAGAGGAAGAGAAAATAACTAAGAGCTGGATGAATTCAAATGAAAAAAAGAAACTGCAAATAGACACTCACTAATGGAACAGCATCCATCTGAAGATAACGTCCTTTAGAGGTGGATTCCTCCTCGTCTTTGACTGCCAGTAATCATCTCAAAATATTTACTGCAAATACAAAGAGGCACAAGACTCTCCGTATAGACAGGAGTGCTTATATTGATTTGTAGCAAGACTTGACTTCAACAAAATTTAGTTTTTATCAGTTACAAACAGAAACAGTTTATCTTTTGTTCCCAGCCCACTTTCCTCTGTATACGGTGTGCACGTATACAGAGGAAAGTGTACACGCTTTCAGCTGCAAATAAACTTTCTACCAGCAATCCAACTCAAGTGAGATTTTGAAAATATACACTCCCTCCCTCCTCCCAAAGGCTCCACCTCCTTCTCTTCAGCTCACCCCTCGAAATCACGCCTTCACACGATTCACGACTACATGAACCGCAGGGAGGGAGGGAGGGGTGGGTGGGAGTGCATTGATATTTGATGGATGTATTGTGCAGCCAATCAAAATAGTGATCATCACTATTTTGATTGGTCAGAGTTTTTCTCTGATTATACCCTCTAGACTGGACCAAAACGTTTAGTTTTTTTTTGCAAACATTTTATTTCAGTGGGTGCAATGGGAATGTGAAAAGGTTTTCCGGCAATATTGTAAAAAGTGTTGCAAAAAAACAACACCTACCCCACCTTTAACGAGTTGTTTTCTGGCATGAGGGGGTATTTTTGATTTTCCTTATTGAGAAATCGTTTTTCTGATTATGCCGACGTCACTTGAACATAACATTCACTGCTGGTCATTCCAGTCTCAGAGGGAGCGAGGCACTGCTGTGTTGACAGAAATATATATGTTATCGGGGCTATTCGTCATGATATCGGACTTATCGGGATGACGTCATCATTTCCTGTTATCGGTCCGATAGTTATCGGGTCGATATTTATCGTGCACCCCTAATTTCAAAGGATTGCTTTGGAGGTACCACAGACATGACAGGTGATGTAATAGTTCATATTAAGCATTGATTAGCTACCATAGCTTTCAGTAGGTTTAGTTCCAACAGTATTGCCAGTAGCTTTGAGCACAGCTGCAGCTGCTTTACCTGGATCTGGTCTCTGATGGTCTGGACCAGGTTGTTGCTCACACTTTTGCTGTGTTTGTGCCTGTTTTAATCACATAGCACCGGCGTGTGAGACAGCTGGGTGAGCTCGCTCCGCTGGTTATCTTTTTAAGTGCCTGAGCAGGCACAACTGGGGTTATACCAGCTTGCATTATGGCATTATTGCATCGCATTATAGATAATATGGTGTCATAATCGAGATCTGGGCACCTTTACAGATGAGGCTTCATACAGGTACAACATAGACTACTGATGACACAGCACAGCTGGCACTTCCAATCATCATTTGAGCCTGACGAATCAGCTTTTTCCCCTAACTGCAGCAAAAATAAAATTATTTTGTTTGCAGCTGCAGGTTTTCTTAAAAACATATTTAATTCATTTTTCTGTTGTGGTCTGCGGGAAAAAAGCTTTCTGTACTGCAGAGGCTTTTGTTGCAAGGAAACATGGGCGTGTTATGCTCTGAACTCAACTAATGGATGTGTTTTTTGGGGAGTTGGGACAGAACTAAGAGAGGTCATTTATCCACTCAGCAGAAAATTGCATGCCGTGCAATCAAAGCAGCCGAACTGTAATGATTTTTTGTTTTTACGTTAGTTTAATCCCTAAGGTGTTGATGATTATAACTATTAAAAGTCTTTCCAAAAAAAAATCCAAAGACCTTTAGCTCTCTCAGAGCAGATGTCTTTTGTTCAGAGGTCAGATGAGGATCAGTGAAGTGGAAGCAGAGCCCTCTGAACCTCTCATCTCCTCTGAACATCCTGGTTTGGAGCGTTTGATTGTTATGAGGTTAGTAATAATTAAAAGACCTACGGGTCGATTCCAAATCAAACTCGTTCCTCTTTATTAATGGACTTTTTTTTGTTTCTGCCTCCGCCTTCTCTGTTTCAGAAGTGCACCTCTCCATGTATTAACTCTCTGTGTACGTATACAAAGCCACGGGAACATATTCTCAGCAGGGGGTGCTGGGAGTCTGGGACAGCTCTGCGCTATATATATATATATATATATATATATATATATATATATATACATATATACATATATACATATATATATATATATATATATATATATATATATATATATATATATATATATATATATGTACATATGGTTGTCAACTATAAAGTGTTATGGTGGACGAGATGACAGATGTCAGTAACGTGGCGCAGCTGATATGCTTTTTGAAATACTGCAGAAGGAATCATTGGATGAGCAGTTTTGCCTGTCAAGGGTGGAAGAGTTTTGTGACCCCTTTGAGTAAGGGAGTAACAGGTATGATGACCTTTACCTTTCACTGGTATGCAAGTCATGTTATATGTTATAACATAATATGTTATATTGCCTTTTTTGTATTGGTGGCTTGTATGATTATAACATTATGGTGGATTAAGTAGCTAAACCCGCACTGAAGGCCCATGAACCAAATGCACGACCCGCCACTGAATAATACTGTAATAAACATTAAACCAGACCACTAGAATTTAGAGTAAATTTTAAACATTTAAAATTTTTGCTCCCACATTTTTTCTCTCTTGCTTCCAATGTTTGTTTTTTTTTTGTTTTTTTTTTGCTTTACATATTTTGTACCAACGGGAGGACGGCCGCAGCACCCTACTTTCCGCAGTACTGTACGTATACATGCCCTGGATCTCTCTGTATTATAAGGGGCTGTGTGTGTGTGTGTGTGTGTGCCCAACTGGTTGAAGCAGATGGCTGCCCTCCCTGAGTCTGGTTCTACTGGAGTTGTCTTCCTGTTTAAAAGGAGTTTTGTCTTTTCCACTACACGCATCCTTGGGATTAAAGTGAAGACTCAATGCAACCAGCTGGTTTCCTTCCTGAACTGACATTATATAAATACAGTTATGTTATATTGCAGTGTGCAAGATTCTAACTGGGTTAAATTAGAAAGAATTGGATTGAACTGTCATATACTTATTTGGACTTATATTGACCTTCCTTACTTTCTCCTTTTCCCAAAGACGAGTTTTTCTTTTGAAGTGGCAGTTTAAAAAACAAAATAGAACTTCCATAAATTAAATGATTCCCAGAATGCGACAGCTCTTGCCTCCATAAGCAGCAGAGCTCTTCCTCATGCAAGGAGGCTGCAGTACATTGACCTTCATCGCGTAACCCGAGCTTCTCTCCCCTCCTGAGACCTGATGTGCTTCTGGTTTGGACGCTTTCCAAGGTCGGACGAAGAGCTCTGCTCCTGTGGGGAGCAGATGAGGTCATATGTCCGATGCCCTCTGCTGTTAATGAGGGTATTTGAAGAGCCACAGGAGGTCAGGAGCGAACACGAGATGTTCTGGTGAGAGGGTCTCACACCATCCACCCAAACGTCTGTGTGTTTTTTGTGTGTGTGTGTTGAAGGTTGAAGAAAGGTTGGCGATAGAGGGGAGGTACAGTAGATGAGGGGTTGTCTTTAATCTTGGGTACCTGAAGCACGACTTAGAAACTTGGAGACAGTGATGACTGCCTGATCTGATTCACATGGATGGATCGGTCACCATTTTTGTAACATTTCTCAACACAAAAAGTCAGCATCACTCCACTTTGTTTTGGTTTTTTTTTCGCAGTGTAATTCTTTGAAAATAATGAGTTTTTCAAGAGAACACCGTCTTCACAAACAAGACCAAATTTTTGTGACAGACAAGCAGCATGTTTCTCATCGAGTTGACTGTTAATGTTTTCCAAAATGAAGACACCACTGCTGACCCGCACCTGCTTGTTATTAACAGAATATACCAGTAAACAGTTTTCTAATGCAGGATCAAAGAGAGTTGTCATTCATTCATTCATTTCATTCATTTTTTTATTTGTTTGAGCAGATAATGTGAAATGCCAACAAAAAACGAGACAATAAATTAAAATTACAATTAACACAAGTCATTGTATCTGCTCAAAAAGGAGTGGGAGGAAGAAAATGTATTCAATCCCACCCCTTTCTTCCAAGTTAACATAAATTACATAGTTGTTTCCTGCTAATTTGATTTAAAATTGAAAAGAACCAAAGAAACAAACATACGTGGTAACACACCAACAATAGTGATACAGAGCCATGAGTTTAAGACGACTTTACTGTTGAGTCCCAGCTACTCTGTACTGATCCCAGAACCTCTGTCTAAAAAGTGACTTTAACTTATGTACATTTTGGATATTTATCTGTAAAGCACCTAGAGACAATTGGCATTGTAACAGACGCTATACAAATAAAATTGAATTGAATTGAATTGAATTGTAAGTGCTTTAGCTTTTTTCTGAGAAGTGGAATTGGGAATCAGTCGCATTTTTTGAGACCACTTTCAACCAGTTTGTTGCATTTCTGCGAGGGTTTTGGGGTCCTCAAAATTCAAAATCTGAAAGCACAACTTACAGTAAGATTGATATCAATTTAATCTGCTATTATTATGCATTTCTCTGCTTAACTGGAACTCTAAAGAATGATTTTAGGTTCTGCTGTTCCCTTGCTGAATATTCCTTATTGAAGCTGTGTTTCAACTGTGCAGTGATCCAGCATGAAACAGTTTCTGGGCTTTGATACAAAATATGATCAAATTAAACCAGTCATACCATTGTGACACAATTGTACATGGCAGTTTAGTTGTTATGATCATACATTGTCCCATTATTACTAAACTAAAGTCTGTCATTGTTCTCCTGACAAGTGCATTTATGATCAAACATTTTCCTCAGTCAGTCATCTTCTTTGTAGCCAGCCCCTCTGAGGTTAAGGATGTACGGTTCAAAGGTTCAATCAAATGCCAGACTGTTGACCTGGTCGGCCAAATTTATAGTACCCCTCCGAGGGACCAAACCCCTAAGAACTTCGCCCCACTGAGACGCGATTAACATGAGACCAGACCTCACGCTTGGAAACAGATAACAGGGATAAATAACATAATGATTTAACGTGATGAGTCACCAAATCATAAATACCCACATTGGAAGAAGTTTTGATAAACCTGAGGATTATCAGTAACACCCAAATTATTAACCTAAGTGAGAAGCTCAGAGATATTTACAGATGACAAGTAAGGGACCCTCTCCTGATGAAGACCCCACTCACTATCATCCCAACGTCGACCTCCGCACGTGGCATTCCTAGTGAGACCGCAAACCCTTTTCCAACGAAACCGCCCACCTGGAGAACACGAACGAGGAAAACAACAGGAGCTTCGTAAAGTGTTGCACTTTACGAAGGACTTGCTGTAAACAAAGATGCAAAACTCTCTGATCCTGAAGCTGACCTGCAACATTTGAATTTCATATTTTAAATCAAATCCCAGAATAATCAAGAATGGACACGTTTCAAGCAGACCATGGCTGACGCACATGCTCCTGGCACATGAGTATGAAACCAAAAACACAGGAAAATTAAAGCTGCAAGCAGCGTTTATCGGGCCCTCGCACCCATTGCCACCGCCCCCCCACGTGTCCACCACCTTCACAAGCCAGTCGGGAATCAAGATAATACAGTGAAAATCCAATTTGGTTATAAAATTGGAAAGGTTGCTGCCTAGCTTGAATCCAGAGGTATGAAAACAAAAGGAATTGAAGTTGAATCTACTCAGAGTTGAGTTCTAAGTTGTCAAAACAAGGCTGTAACTGTCACAGCTGTCTATAATTTTAAACAAATATAAATAGTCGGAGATCTGATCTCCAGGGCAGATTGACAGAAACGTATCCAGCCGTCATCTCATGCAAACTTGACTAGCATGATGATCTTTTGTCTGATTAGATTCAAACACGCTTTCTTTTCTTGCATCATGACAGGATACTTTTGGCATTATGGTATACTTCTTGTTCACAACTTTCTACACCTATGTTGATTGATAATTATCATAATTCTTTCAACAACACATTTTTCAAGTAGTACTTATCAAAGGAGCTCCATCTGCCAACTTGATTATAAACAGTGCATTATAAACATCTCAAATTCAAGAACACACAGCCTCAAACAAGTTAATTGTACAAAGAGATTCTGTATTTCCAACATTGTTTACCAGACTGTAGCTTCATTACATAGGATGGAACCTTGGAGCTATCCAGCTGCCCTTTTTAAGCCAATTTTATTTGTTATTATTTTTCTGTTATGGTCAATACAAAAGTTTTTTCTACACTTTTAATTTTCCTTTGTGCCAGGAATATGCAATGCACATAATCTTGCCTTTTCTGTATCAAACAAACTAGTTACAGCTTTAACCTTTACACAAACAGGGAATGAAATGATCTTATTCTTAACTCATATACCATAATGACCCACAAAACATAAAATATTTCCTATAGAAATACCCACTTTTTTCCACAGAAGTTTGTAACAAAGACCACAATGTGACCACATTACCACAATGTGTGGTGATGACCTGGTACAAAGAAGTACATTTTGCAGTTTAGCTTGGGAAACATATGTAGATTGTACACAAAACATTTAGGAGAATTTGACCAAATATCTTGGAGGTGTTTGTTTACACATGAGCACATGGAGCACATGACCAAAACAGTCATAAAAATGCATATTCAATTGAAAATACAGGACATTTTTGTGGTATTAGAGCATGGTGCCAAGACTTTTTTAGTCAGATCCATCAGGCACACAATGTTCATTCTTGTAGGTGAAACCTTATACTAGGGCTTGTCAGTATAGCAGGTGAATGAAGCAGGTAGCTCTATTTAGCAAATTTTTGCACACCAATGCCCTAAATCCATGAAATATGTAATTTATAGGGCTGGGCAAATTAATGCGTTATTATCGCGTTAACGCATTCATTTATTAACGCCAACATTTATTTTATTGTGCGTTAACGCATGTTGCTCACATGCTTTTGTTTTGAAAAGTATGTTACTGGCTGCTGCGGAACCGGAAAACAATTGGTGGAAAAACATGCAGTAAAGCTAAAACAGACATGGAGAATGGTAAAAATCCGTGAACTTTATAGTTCAGGTAGCAGCTCAGGTAGCAATATTAACAATTCTGTCTGAAAAAGAAAATTCTGGATTGCAAAAAAACGTTCGCGTCATTCCTCCATGTTACATCAGATCTGCTCCATGTGTTCACTGTCATGCTGTCCTCTAGCTGGTTACTTCAGTGTGGCTCCATGTAGTGGCACAGATGTGTAATGACAACAGAAAGTCCAGTTCTCAATTATAAAACAAATTCGGTTCTGTGGCCCATTTTTTCATTTCGTATTTTTGAAGTCTAAAAGTCTAAAATTGAAATATAAAAAATGTGTTAGATTAAAAAAAACCAAAAATGTAATAAAATGTCAGTTTCATTTTCTTAAATTTTTGATTGACTACTGAAAATGGAAAGAATAAATGATATACAAATTGGTAAAGTTACTGAACTTTAACATGGACATTTTCATTTTAAAGTTCTCCCAGACAGAGGATTTGACAGAAACAAGGTTATTTGTAACAACTGACAAGTTGAACTCTGTTAAAAGTTTCTGCTGTTACCTCAGAAATTATCTGTTTTAATGTTCTGATTGTGCTGAGCCACAATCATTTTGTTGGATTTTGTTTGTAGACTTTAAAATTTTTTTTATGAAAACAGGATGACATTAATGCCCTGGCAGTGGCAATAAGCTTTATTTTATTTTACATTTTTTAAGCTTTCTGTCGTGTTCGGGTCAAATCTGACCGATTTCCTACTTCCATCAATCATAAATATTGTGTTTTACATTTGATTGTCTCAGGGCCTTATGATATCCTCCACACTAGGCATTTGAACATATATAATTGCTGATCACCACTTTCATTGAATTTTGAGTAGCTTATTCAACTTTGTAACACCTGTGGTGTTCCCGGTCAAAAATGACCACCATAGGAAATGAATGGGTGACCCTAGATTGTGTTCATCCATCAGATGGTACACAACCACAAATATATTACCACATGCAAACAAACACATACCACCCTACATGAACCCTTTCAGACTGAACAAATAGGTGTCTCCTCTTCCCATCTCATTCCTGTGCCTGTGTCCCCCCCCCCCCCCCCCCCCCCCCCCCCACATGAACTACAGCTTCCAAACTAAATGTATAACACTTGTTCCACATTTCAAAGTAAACAATTAGGTGTTAGTTATGGGAACATTGTGTTTCAAGAGGAGACTCTTTCTGGCAGAGCTTGGGAAAGCTTTAGTGACTCCTTTGATTCAACGGCGCCAGCACCTTCCCCCTGCACCAGCCTCTGCCAGTCTGGTGAGGAGTCTGCAGCCCCAGCCACTGCCCTGCTGCTCTCCCCCCAAAACAGGGGCAGAAATGGAAGAGATGTAACCTCTGTGCCCCTAGAGACAATAAAACAACTCTTATATGTTTCAAATGTGATGCCTATGTTTGCAAGGCACACTACAATCTGATTGCAAAATGTCACTCCTGTACTCCCCCCTGTATTTTTTGTATATTCACTGCAGTTATTCATGTAAACCACTACTTTGAGACATTTTTTACAGCTTAAAAGGGAGTTAAATAAAATTTGGTAATGATCAGTGGTTTTTCTGTTTATGTAGGAGCAGTTAAAACAGGCTGGTCAAATTTGACCGGGACCACTAAAGTAAGGGGGGAGAAACGAACACGACACAAAGGTTAAGATGAGATTTACACTAAATGTGTGGTACTGACAAGTGCTGATGTTAAACATGTTTGAACTACAAATGTTATAACACTTTAGTTCATATGGTAGCAGAAAATTTAAATAAAAGTGCATTTTACACTACTTTTGATTTCATTATTTGATTTTGCATATACAATGCGATTAATCGTGATTAATCAGGGAAATAATGCGATTAATCGTGATTAAAAATTTTAATCATTGCCCAGCCCTAGTAATTTTACATCAAACCAGATGCACATGTATATTATCATGACTATATTAAGGCCCGTTGATTCTGGCCCAAGAAAATTTGAGAGCTACCCCTGCTAAATGAGCAGACTGTCATCTTGGAATAATACTTCAAACAGGAAACACCAAACAGGACTTCTTGGCCCTGAAGAGGGTAGTCCGTTCAGCAGAGCGGACCGTCAGAACCACCCTCCCAAACCTGCAGGACATTTATACTAAACGCTGCAGGACCAGGGCCCTGATGATCCTCAACCAGCCCAGCCACCCCGGACACTATCTTTTTTCCCCTCTGCCATCAGGCCGGCGTCTCCGCTGCCTGAGAACCAGGACTGAGCGGATGAGGAAGAGCTTCTTCCCTCAGGCCATCCGCCTGCTTAACTGTGACCACTACTCACATTAAGCATAATATTGCACAGTTCCTCTGCTCTGCTTTATTTGGACTTCATAGTTTTTCTCATCTCCTGCATTGTGTGTTTATTTATTATTTATTACTTATTTAAACTTAATTCTTTTTTTTTCTCCTGTTTCTTCTTAAAAGAAAGCGTTTGCCCTGTGGGTACAATAACAAATTTTACTGCGCAATGTACAAAGTATAATTGTGTATGTAACAAATAAAGATCTTGAATCTTGAATCTTGAATCTTCAAGATTCTCTGCCCACAGATGGTGCCAGAAACAGTTAATGACTTTCAAACAATGGCCCCTACCCCTCCCCCTCTCTTACAGTCGCTATTCACATTGTAATGTGACATTCTGAGGCTGAGAAGCCACAGAGAGAAGACTTTATTTACCAAAATATTCATATAAAATCAGAAAATTGTCTTAAAAATCTAAAAAAAATACAGAACAATTCTTGTATCTTAAGCTACCTACCCTCATCGTATTTTTGGCATTTAATGAATATTTTCAATGGAAAAAAAACTTTTCATACAGTTGCTCTAGCACAAATATACATTAAAATATTTGCAGAAATTCAGTACATGCCTCTAAAATTCTCAAAAAAATCATGAGTCATGCTTGCATATCCAGCAACATTACTACTAAATTTGGTGACTCTATTTGAAAAATTAGGTGCCATAAAAAATAAGTTACACTGCCAGAATTATGCCCATCGGTTACATTGGACATTTTGAAATATATAGAGTGGTGGACTTCTGAATTGACCATATGTTGCAGTGTATGAAATGTTTGGTTGAGTGAAAGGAACATGATTCTTCAGGCTTACGTCCTTATGACCAACATGTGATTTTTTATGAATTTATTTCATTTGCATGCGACAAAACCATCCACTTCCTGTTTGACGATGAACAGCACTGGCACCGTTGGACGTACATACATGAAATTATACATCATGCATTAGAACACTTCTGACTTCAATCTGACCGCTTCTCAGGCTGATATGATGAAGAGGGAGGTAGATAACAGACATAATAAGACCAAAATAATATTCCTATGACCAGATGGTGGCGCTATGGAGTTCATCCAAGATTGTCATATACACTTGTTCAGGGTGGAAGAATCATCAGACATAGAGATTTTGGTGCAGATTGAACAATGCATGTGAAAGTTATAACAACTTTTCCATTCGTGGCGAGACATCCAACTTCGCCATACTATCACAGCCACGCCCTTTGATAAAAAGTTACAGTTTTCACTGTCAGTCATCTTCAATGTCTTTACTACTGATTTGAACTGGTTTGAGGTCTGTCGGCTAATCACACTCGAACCAGGGATGCCTAATGCAAAACTTGACATTTCCTGTTGCCAATAGGTGGCGCTACAACGTTTCCTAAATCTGATAGCTGCTATGTGATAAGGATGGGACTACGATCATACACATCCGTTTTGGACCAGATTAAACACTTTATGGCCGAGTTACAGCCCATTTCTCTTTCATGGCGAGTCTTCGAAATGACATCAAACTTCGCCGCGTCACTACAGCCACGCCCTCTGGTAAAAAGTTATATGCTTCGCAAACTTTCTTCGGCCATGTGTCTAGATTAGAACAAAACAAGTTTGGAGTCAATCAGACCGAATCTCTGGGAGGAGTTCGTTAAAGTACGAGGCCTGGAAATGACCAAAACATTGGAAGAACTCCATATTTCATTCAATATAGCGGACTTCCTGTGGGAATTAGAGCAGGGGTCCATGAGACTTTTTTGTAGGTCTGCGGATGATACATCAGTCACACACAGTTCATGTCTGTAGGTGGAAGCATATCGAGGGGCTCGTCGTTTTAAAAAAACAAGGTGGCGCTATTGAGCCACTTTTGTGTGCCCATGCGCAGCACCCATAAAATATGTAAATTTCGCAGACAATGAATACGTGTGCAAAATCTCGTGAGTTTTCGAGTATGTTAAGGCCCCCAAAAAGGCGATTCATTTCGGAGAATAATAATAATAATAATAATAATAATAATTAAAGCTGCAAGCAGCGTTTATCGGGCCCTCACACCCATTGCCACCGCCCCCCCAGGTGTCCACCACCTTCCCAAGCCAGTTGGGAATAAAGACAATACAGTGAAAATCCAATTTGGTTATAAAAATGGAAAGGTTGCTGCCCAGCTTGAATCCAGAGGTATGAAAACAAAAAGAACTGAAGTCGAATCTACTCAGAGCTGAGTTTTAAGTTGGCAAAACAAGGCTGTAACAGTAACAACTATCTCTAATCTTAAGCAAATATAAAGAGTCAAGATTTGATGTCCAGAGCAGATTTACAGAAACTTATCCAGCCTTCATCTCCAGCAGACTTGACAATCATAATGATCTTTATTCTGATTAGACAGCTTAAGATCATGATGAACCCTGTTGCCAGAGTTCTAGCAAGAACCAGGAAAACTGAACACATCACTGCTGTTACCTCATACTCATCCATGCACAAAATTTGGATGGCGAATGAGGACTTTCATCAGTATGAGCTGTAGGAATCCAAGGCTGATCTGATAAAGCACACATAGGATACAAAACACACTAAATGTGACCAAGATCATGATCCTTTGATGAGACAGTAGCACTGTCCAAGATTGTCAGATACACTTGTTCAGTGTGAAAGAATCATCAAATATATGAATCTTCAGGCAGATTGGATAATAGATGTGTAATTCAGAACAACCTTTCCATTTATGGAAAGAGATCTGTTTAGTTGAGCCTATAGTTAGTCTCAACAATAGTGTGCTCGGGCCAATAGTCATAGCTACGGTTACAGGAATGGATGAAGACCAGACTAGAGCAGGCGGATCTGAAACACAGCCTCATCATAGCTATTCTGCTATAGGTCTATGTGGCTCCCTCCTTTACCTTTCTTATTCAGCTGGCCATAGTTAATTTTTTTTTTTTTTTTTAAAGATTTTTTTGTCTCTAGTGGCCTTTATTGACAGTAGAGAGACAGGAAGGGGAGCAGAGAGAACGGGGAAGACATGCGGCAAAGGGTCGCTGAGCCAGGAATCGAACTCACAACCAGCCGCACGAGGTCTTTAGCCTCTGCACATGAGCTGCCTGCCCCAACCACTGCGCCACCGGGGAGGCCCCATAGTTACTTTTTTAATCTCATATCACTCCTGTAAAATGCCAATAAAAGGATTTCTATTTATTTAGATTTCTAGTAAATTACCATATTGGCTCAAATATAGGACACATCTGATTATAAGACGACTGCTATTTTTCAAATATCATTTTTGAAAAATAAAAACATGATGAAGACAATAAGTTTATTCATAAAATAACTCATGATTTTACAATTACTAAAGGAAAGAAATAACAGAGATAACATTCTGATCTATTAAACATTTTATTGATTTCATCTTTTTTAGGAAGCATGGTACCATACTTAAGGTAAGGTACCTCAAGTATGGTAAGGTACTTAAGGTACTTAAATAAATCATGTTATTTAAGATCAATGTATAGCAGTGTTTTCACAACTTTTGAAAGCAAAGGTTGCGTTGAGTGAGGTAGGAGTTGCAAGGCCCGAAAACCCCCCGAAATTTTGAAATTCTAGACTCTCGGAGACGCGTTTTCCAGCATTTTGAGATGCAAAATGGGATGTTCAGATACCTTTTTTTTTTTAATTAAAATAACCCTAGCCATAACATTGCATGTCTTTTGTTAAACAAGAGTAAAGAAAGTAATTGCAAGTTTGAAAGAGCAAAGTGTGATACATGTATTTAATAACAAATCAAATGAAAATAAACTAGTTATTTTATAACTCCATGTTTGCTTGGTTTATGATAACATTAACGTCCTTGATATTAGTAGACAGTAGTTGATCCAACGCATACTCACTATTGGCAACATTTTGGCATTGTGCTTAGTAATATGCAAGATTACCAACAATTTAAATGTGAATTTTCGAAAGTAAAGGTTAAGTTATAACATGTAAACTCAGTCAAGCCCATTAATCTGATCAATTTAGCAACTACTTAATTCAGTAAAGGGCAATTTGTACAAGAAGAAAAAAAAAACAAATTGCAACTTCTCCATCATTTTTGTTCAAAACAACAGCAAATTAATTTATAGGAAATACAGTGCCTTGCAAAAGTATTTGGCCCCCTTAAACTTTTTAACTTTTTGCCACATTTCAGGCTTTAAACTAATATTTTTTTTGTCAAGAATCAACAAGTGGGACACAATTGTGAAGTGGAACAAAATTTATTTGATATTTTAAACTTTTTTAACAAATAAAAAACTGTAAAGTGGGGCGTGTAATATTATTTGTCCCCCTTGTGTTAATACTCTGCAGCGCCACCTTCTGCTGAAGTTCCAGCTTCAGTCTCTTGGGGTTTGTCTCTATCAGTTTAACACATCCAGAGACTAAATTCTTCCTGTAAAACAGCTGGAGCTCAGTGAAGTTGGATGGAGAGCGTTTGTGAACAGCAGTCTTCAGCTCTTTCCACAGATTCTGGACTGGATTCAGGTCTGGACTTTGACTTGGCCGTTCTAACACATCTTCCATTTCAGTATGATTGCTTGCTCAGTGCTCCTTGAGATGTTTAAAGCTTGAAAAATCCTTTTGTATCCACATCCAGCTTTAAACTTCTCCACAACAGTATCTGGGACCTGCCTGGTGTGTTCCCATGATGCTCTCTGAGCTTTAACCAGAACACTGAGACTATCACAGAGCAGGTGCATTTATACGGAGACTTGATTCCACACAGGTGGATCTATTGATCATCATCAGTCATTCAGGACAACATTGGATCATTTAAAGATCCTCACTGAACTACTGGACTCAGTTTGCTGCTCTGAAAGTAAAGGGGACCAATAATATTGCACGTGCCACTTTTCTTTTGTTTATATTGTTGAAAAAGATTTAAATATCCAATACATTTCATTCCACTTCATGATTGTGTCCCACTTGGTGTTAATTCTTGACAAAAAGTTGAAATTTATATCTTTGTTTGAAGCCTGAAATGCGCAAAAGGTTGAAAAGTTCAAGGGGGCTGAAAACTTTCAGAAGGACCTGAACAATCCATTGGGTCTGGACTCGTCTCCTCTTTAACATATGTAGTTGCAGAGGCCGTTATTAGATTATTAGATGTTATTACTCTGGATGCATCATCATTAAAACAAAGCAAACCATTACATTCAGTGTTTTTTTTCCATGTTTTGGGTGGTTGATTCAACAACATTCAGAGAAAACGTCCATACTTGGAGCCGATCAGACAGACGTTTCTAGAACTCTGGAGCTGTCATGTGTGTTCACATAACTGGCCTGCTGAGTGGAAACGGACAGATTTGTAAAGTGTTTTTTATTAACACTGCTTTTTTTTTTTAAACACGGATCTACAGCGGTTGAGTGAGCGTTAATGATCAGGCACGTTCCACAGTGAACGAGCACACGCGTATTTTCAAGTCGGAAATAAAACCGGTCATCGGGGCCGCTACGTCCGCAGCGCTGTGGCTGTTGCTCCGGGAAAGCAGCTGCTTTATACCCGGCATCTCCTTCGTGACGGCGAAGAGCTTTTTTTCTTTTGCTGCTATAAACTAACTTCTTGGAGCACAACACACAGTCAGGTACCAGGTAGCTTCTGGCAGCAGCTCCCAAACCGGCTCTGTCCCATGTTCCTCTGTCCCCTGTCCCTCTGTCCCCTGTTCCTCTGTCCCCTGTCCCTCTGTCCCTCTGTCCCCTGTTCCTCTGTCCCCTGTCCCTCTGTCCCCTGTTCCTCTGTCCCCGCCCAGAGACACTTGAATTTTGCCTCCGTTCTTCTGATTGCAGGAGAAAAAACCACAGACTCACCTCGCCTGCGTTTTAAGACCACACAGAAATAACGTGTTTCTGTGCCTGCCCCCCCCCCCTCTAAATCATAGTCAAAAGCCGGAGATACTTTAACCCCTGAGTTTATTAACTCAAAAACCTTTGTGGACACTTGGCTCTTTTTTATGAAATCTTTATTTATTTCGTAATTTATTTACCCAAGGGAAAGTAGGCGTCGCAAATGGAAAAGTTGCCGTCGGATGCGACAGCCGACGGCTGTTTTTGAAAACACTGTATAGTATTATTTAAGAAAATCTATTCTCTTAAAATATGAGACTATGACTCAGTGAATAATATTCAAACACTCATTTCAATTACTGTTAACTCATTGGCTGCCAGCCAGCTGCAGAGCTTGTTTACAGATATTGTATTTTATGACTATGTGAACACTGAAGCTGCTATAATAAAGAGTAGTGTCTGTTCTGTCCTGAGGAAAGTTTCCTTCCTTGCAGCACCTTTATAGAGTTACGATGCTGCCACGTGCCAATTTTATAGTTAACTCGCAATTAATCGTAAATTAATCACATCTTTTTAATGTTCCGGTTATCCATCCATCCATCCATCCACCCATCATCTATACCGATTTTGTCCTATACAGGGTCACAGGGATCTGCTTTATTTTTTTTAAGACTTTAAACCGGAAATCCACAAATGCTGGCATACTTTTTAGAGGCTTAATTCAGTCTTTCTCAGTCTATAACAACCATTATGACACACACACATACAAACTATTTATATATTTTATACTCCTATTTTATAGTTACTTATATGCTTGCATTTTAAACAGAAAAGAAAATCTATATTTATATCACATATGATTGATTAACATCTATTTATTAGCATTACTGGGAGTGAGAGCCATTAAATCTTTAATGCCATAATTCTAACGCTTTGGATAAACATATTAAATAATGATAAATAAATAATATTACCACCTAATATTAACTAAAACAATAATAAAACCAAAGGAGGTAATCAGATGATTACAATCCCACATTTCTCTTTCTCATTTACACAAGAAAGAAACAGAAACAACCTCAGGCTTATTAACACTGTATCAAGCTACCGCAAATGTGGACATAATACTTCCTGTAGCATATAAATCCTCCTGCTAAAAAAAACCAGGCAGGATGCTTTTATTGTGAAATCACCGTGCCACTTCCGGTGGCTAGTTAGCCTTAGCTTCACTATCGTGACAGAACCGCGATCTTATTAT
>JAGFBZ010002159.1:0-178447 GCA_018398805.1 Hirundichthys speculiger
AACATCACCGGATTCACCAGTCCTGATGAAGGATTTTAAAACCCTCATGTAGAATCACCTGATTAACCAGATGTTGGGTCTAGGACCAGGTTTGGGGTCTGGGACCAGATGTTGGGTCTAGGCAACCATGTTTTGGGGACTGGGACCAGATGTTGGGACTGGGACCCAGATGTTGGGTGGGACCAGGTGTTGGGTCTGGGACCAGATGTTGGGTCTGGGACCAGATGTTGGGTCTAGGACCAGATGTTGGGTCTACAACCATGTTTTGGGACTGGGACCAGATGTTGGGACTGGGACCAGATGTTGGGACTGGGACCAGATGTTGGGTCTAGGACCAGATGTTGAGTCTAGGACCCCATGTTGGGCCTTGGACCAGATGTTGGGACTGGGACCAGATGTTGGGACTGGGACCAGATGTTGGGTCTAGGACCAGATGTTGGGTCTGGGACCACCAGTGTTGGGACCAGATGGGTCTTGGGACCTGGGACCATGTTGGGACTGGGACCAGATGTTGGGTCTGGGACCAGATGTTGGGTCTAGGACCCCATGTTGGGCCTGGGACCAGATGTTGGGTCTGGGACCAGATGTTGGGTCTGGGCCCAGATGTTGGGTCTAGGACCCCATGTTGGGCCTGGGACCAGATGTTGGGTCTGGGACCAGATGTTGGGCCTGGGACCAGATGTTGGGTCTGGGACCAGATGTTGGGTCTGGGACCAGATGTTGGGTCTAGGACCCCATGTTGGGCCTGGGACCAGATGTTGGGTCTGGGACCAGATGTTGGACCTGGGACCAGATGTTGGAGTCAAGACAAGACTTCAGGACCAGGACTGGATATCAAGACTGGGCATTGACATTTGGACTAGAATGGGATGTGGAGCCTAACTGGTACTGGGATTTGGGACTGGGATTGGATGTTGGACTCAGATCTGGGACTAGATGTTGGGACCGGGACTGGACGTTAGGGACTGGGACTGGGTCTGACTGGGACTAAATGTTTGGGATGGGGATTGGACATTGGGACTGGTTGGAAGTTGACATTGGGTCTCGTACTGGAATGGGATGTTGGGACTATAATTAGTCCCTGAGACTTACTGGACTTGGACTGGATGTCCCAAGTTCCATCATCAAGATTGGATGGATGGGATTTGATGTCAGAACTGGCACCAGATGTTGGGCCTCAGACCAGATACTGGGGCTGAGACGGGACTTTAGGGACCAGGACTGTAAAATTAGATCAGGACAAGGACTGGATGTAGGGACTGACTGGTATGAGACATCTGGACTGGGGTTAGGTGTTAGGACTGGGATTGGACCTTGGGACTGGTTGGAATTTGTCGTTGGGTCTGGGACTGAATGTAAGAACTGGAATGGGACTTTGGGCCTTGAATTAGACGTTAGAACTGACCGGAACCAGAAGTTAGGACTGGGATCAGATGGATGGGGATTTGACGTCGGGACTGGGGTCCACATGATGGGACTGGGGTCCACATGATGGGACTGGGGTCCACATGATGGGACTGGGGTCCACATGATGGGACCGGGGTCCACATGATGGGACTGGGGTCCACATGATGGGACCGGGGTCCACATGATGGGACTGGGGTCCACATGATGGGACTGGGGTCCACATGTTGGGACTGGGAACCACATGATGGGACTTGGACCTAAATTGGATGAACTGGTGCTGTTGAATTGAGTTGGACTGGGTCTGGACGTTGGGACCAGGTCCAGCTGGTATCTGGGACTGAGACTGGACATCTGGACAGTTGGTGGTTTGAATCGTGAGCCCGTCTCAGGTTGTCCCAGGCCTCCTCCGTCTCTATGACCTCCACAAATACTCGACGTTACCGAGGCAACGCCAGAGAGGTGCCAGAGGACGGACGTCCACCAGAGGACGGACATCCACCGGCATCGTCTTTGTTCAGTGTCCATCACACACGTCTGACGTCGGTCTTCGTTCAGTTCTGTTTGCGGTTCCTCCTCCTTGATGACGTCACACAGATGAATCAAGCTGATTGGACCACTGGGTCCAGTCTGAACCCGGTGGTGCCGGATGATCAACACCCGAACGACTCCGCGTCTCCTCGGCAGTCCGGAGCAGGGGACGGGGTTCCGTTAGACTCCGCCCCCCCGCCGTCCTGCAGCTCCACCAGTCGCTGCAGGTACTTGATGTACCTGATGGCGGCCCGCAGCGTCTCCACCTTGCTGAGGCGCTTGTCGGCGCTCTGACCCGGCAGGTGGTCCCGGTCCCGCAGCTTGGCGTAACCCTGGTTCACGCACTTCACCCGCTGGCGCTCGCGCTCGTTCCTCTTCTGGATGAACGCCGGCTCGAACGGACACTCGTACACGCTGAAGTGTCCGTGGTGGTGGAACGGGGCCAGGTAGGGCAGGAGCCCGGGGCCGGCGGGGCCCCTCAAAGGGCCCTTGTAGAGGCCGAGGCCTTGGGGGTCCATGCCGGGCGGGTAGAAGAGGAAGGGGACGGAGCCGGACAGAGAGTCCGAGGAGACGCCGCGGTCCTCGCAGAGTCCAGCAGGGGGAGACAAACCAAAGCGATCCAGGAGCGAATGAGAGAAGGAGGAGCTCATCATGTGACCCGGACCGACCAATGAGCGAAGAGGACGCCTGGTTGGGTCAGAGAGAGTTCATCCTGCTCATCTGTGGAGACACAAAGGAGGGATGTTGAGGAGTTAACGTCATGGCAGAACTTTTTTTTTTTTACCTTAAAATGAGTTTCGAAAGTTTTAATTGACTTTATTAGAAAAAGGAACATCCAGGTGGTTTTTCAAATTAAAAGCCCACCAGCGGTTTGACGTCGTACTCGGACTTCAACCCGCGGAGGCTGCGTGAAATCAGTTCACAGGGTTTCAAAAGAGGTTTGAAGCACATACAAGGAAAAGTTCAGTTTAGAAGTGAAAATCATCTTATTTGACACCACTCATCCTTTTAAATCACACGTGTCAAACACAAGGTCCGATTTACGTTGCATTTTGTCACATTCATGCTGTTAATCTGGCCCTTCGAGGGCCACCATGATGCTGATGTGGAAATGAGTCTGACCCCCCTGGTTTAAATGTAAAGTTCTAGAAATAACAGGATATGACGAAACAAACGTCTTCAAACGAGCTATCATGCGACTAAACGTAATCTTTCGACTCCAGCTGAGGAGCCAAAAATGGAGCAAAACCGCTGCAAAAATGCTGCAAAACCAGACCGCAGACTTTCTGTGGGATTTTAGCTTTAGGTGAAAAAAAAAAATCATGCATTTAAAAGAAAAAAAAGCATTAAAAAAGTGTCAGAAAGCTCAACTTTATAAACTTGTTAATACTGTTTTTACTGCTTTTTGTATATAAATCAGTTTATTTTGCTTCTGTTGTTTCATTTGTACTATTTTTTAAAATTCATTTAACACTCCTTTTTTTTCTTTTAAATTTACTTTAAAAAAAAAAAAGGTTTTCACAAATTTGCTGGAAATTCTCTTTTGCTCAATAAATTAACCGGCAGAGACAATAATTTTTGATTCTCTAAACTCTCCAATTAGCAAGAAAAAACACCTTTTAGTTTGAGAAACGTTCACCAGCTGGAAAAGAAGTTTTGATCTTAAAAACAGAATATTTTGTTTGATTTTTTTTTTTTTTTTTTTTTACTTCACAAACCTGCAATGAGCAAAAAAGAAAAGTTTGATTCTAATCTTCTCAGATTTAGTAAAATAATCAAAAATGGTGCTGGAAAAAATATTTCTGACTATAAATTCAAAATTTTTTAGAAATAATTAAAAAAAAAAAAAACTTTTATTGAAAGAGAAAGAAGTTTGGACAAGATAAGTTTGTAAATTCAACTGAAAAAGGAAAACTGACTTTAGAATTAAATTTCAAAAAATGCAAGAAAAACTTGTTTTTTAGGTTATAAAGTGAACATTTGTTACAAAAAATACATTTTAATTTTATAACCTGAAAATTTGCTGTAAAGCCAAAAAAATAACTTAAATTTCTAAACTCAAACATTTTCTGTAGAAAACAATTTTCTCTTTAATAAATTCAAGAATTTGCTACAAAATTGAATGTTTGTTCAAACAAACTTTAAGAAAAAAGAATATTAAACTGAAGATTGTAAAAAGATATTTCTACACAGAAAAGTTTTGGTTTTAGAAAAAAATTTAACTTTAGAAATAATTTTTGACAATAAAAGAAAATTACTTTGAAAAAAACGGACAATTAATTTTATACGTTTTTTTAATGTGAGGAAAAAAGGATTTTTGATCATATTATGTTTAAAAAAAAGATATTTTAACCTGAATAATTTAAGAAATAAAGAATTCAACTTTACAGGTTTGAAAATTTGGTAGATTTTCTTCTTTTTTTTTTACTTTCTCAAATCAAAACTGAACAAAAAATAATTTTGACTATAAATTCAAGACCTGCTAGAATTTTTTTTTTTTTACTTTAGAAACTCAAATTTTCAATTTAAAAAATGTTTTTTTTTTAAATTAATTTGAAAAAAAGCATCACTGACTATAAATTTAAGAATTCTTTCTAGGAAAATGGTCGCCTCGAGCTTCTGTAGTTTCTGGGTGGTCTCAGGTGTTTTCTCAGGTGTTTTCTCAGGTAATGCTGCTCAGTACACGGAGGTGAATGTGAGGCGGCGCGGTGCCGGAGTGACCCGGCGAGAGGAGGAGGAAGGAGTGTGTCTGGAGGACGTCCCCAGAGGTGAAGCAGTGTCTCTGGAGGACGTCCCCAGAGATGAAGCAGTGTGTCTGGAGGACGTCCCCAGAGGTGAAGCAGTGTGTCTGGAGGACGTCCCCAGAGGTGAAGCAGTGTCTCTGGAGGACGTCCCCAGAGATGAAGCAGTGTGTCTGGAGGACGTCCCCAGAGATGAAGCAGTGTGTCTGGAGGACGTCCCCAGAGGTGAAGCAGTGTCTCTGGAGGACGTCCCCAGAGGTGAAGCAGTGTGTCTGGAGGACGTCCCCAGAGGTGAAGCAGTGTGTCTGGAGGACGTCCCCAGAGGTGAAGCAGTGTCTCTGGAGGACGTCCCCAGAGATGAAGCAGTGTGTCTGGAGGACGTCCCCAGAGTTGAAGCAGTGTCTCTGGAGGACGTCCCCAGAGATGAAGCAGTGTGTCTGGAGGACGTCCCCAGAGGTGAAGCAGTGTCTCTGGAGGACGTCCCCAGAGATGAAGCAGTGTGTCTGGAGGACGTCCCCAGAGGTGAAGCAGTGTGTCTGGAGGACGTCCCAGAGGTGAAGCAGTGGAGGACGTCCCCAGAGATGAAGCAGTGTGTCTGGAGGACGCCCCAGAGGTGAGAGTCCTGGAGGACGTCCCCAGAGAAGCAGTGTGTCTGGAGGACGTCCCCAGGATGAAGCAGTGTGTCTGGAGGACGTCCCAGAGGTGAAGCAGTGTCTCTGGAGGACGTCCCCAGAGGTGAAGAGTGTCTGGAGGACGTCCCCAGAGGTGAAGCAGTGTGTCTGGAGGACGTCCCAGAGGTGAAGCAGTGTCTCTGGAGGACGTCCCCCAGAGATGAAGCAGTGTGTCTGGAGGACGTCCCCAGAGTGAGCAGTGTCTCTGGAGGACGTCCCCAGAGATGAAGCAGTGTGTCTGGAGGACGTCCCCAGAGGTGAAGCAGTGTCTCTGGAGGACGTCCCCAGAGATGAAGCAGTGTGTCTGGAGGACGTCCCCAGAGGTGAAGCAGTGTGTCTGGAGGACGTCCCCAGAGGTGAAGCAGTGTCTCTGGAGGACGTCCCCAGAGATGAAGCAGTGTGTCTGGAGGTCCCCAGAGGAAGCGTGTGTCTGGAGGACGTCCCCAGAGGTGAAGCAGTGTCTCTGGAGGACGTCCCCAGAGGTGAAGCAGTGTGTCTGGAGGACGTCCCCAGAGATGAAGCAGTGTGTCTGGAGGACGTCCCCAGAGGTGAAGCAGTGTCTCTGGAGGACGTCCCCAGAGATGAAGCAGTGTGTCTGGAGGACGTCCCCAGAGTTGAAGCAGTGTCTCTGGAGGACGTCCCCAGAGATGAAGCAGTGTGTCTGGAGGACGTCCCCAGAGTTGAAGCAGTGTCTGTAGAGGACGTCCCCAGAGATGAAGCAGTGTGTCCTCCAGACACACTGCTTCATCTCTAGAGGACGTCCCCAGAGATGAAGCAGTGTCTCTGGAGGACGTCCCCAGACATTAAGCAAGTGTGTAACTAAAACTAAAATTATGACCGAGTTAACGAGTTGTTTTCTGGCATGAGGGGGTATTCTTGATTTTCCTTACTGAGTAATCGTTTTTCTGATTATGCCGACGTCACTTGAACATAACATTCACTGCCGCTCATTCAAGGCTCAGAGGGAGCGAGGCACTGCTGTGTTGACAGAAACATATGTTATCGGGGCTATTCGTCATGATATCGGACCTATCGGGATGACGTCATAATTTCCCGATAGTTATCGTGCACTACTACTCTTCTACCAAGGCCTTAAAGACCCCCCTCTTCTTCCTCATCGTTGTCCTCTTCATCATCTTCCAGTAGAGGGACGTAACAGACCACGATGGTCTCCAGTCTGAGTAGCTAAAGTCCTGCTCCTCTTCCAGGTTCCTCCTCTGTTCCTCTTGCAGAAACAGCTCACAATAAAAATGGTTTTAGAACCAGAGATCTGTAGACGTCCCTCCATGTTGGACACCGTCGCTCCGAAGAAACAGACTCTAAAAACCCCGTCGTCTCTCTGGTTGTCCTCCAGGAGCTGATGAAGGTCCACACAGAACCACAACCCTTGAGGTCATCACTCCAGATAACCTTCCTGCCCCTCAAAGCAGAGGCTCCGCCCCTTTCTGTCTGAGGTAAAGCTGTAAAACTTGAGTTGAGTAAAAAGTTTCTTTTTTTGTTTTTTTGTGGCAGCTGGTCTCAGATCAGTAATCAAGTCTTCAGATCGGGTCGTCCAGAACCAACAATGAAACGCTCTCTGACGGTTCCACATCTGCTGATGTCGATGACAGACTGATCGTTGTCCTTTTATTTGTAAATAAAGTTGTTAAAACAAAAACAAAAAAAGAAAATAGTCGCCTCCAACTTTATAAACTCTTAAAAAAATATAATAAAAAAAATTTTTTTGACTTTATAAACACAGACAGAATTTCTTACGTCATAAATTTGCAGGAAGTCAAACGTTCGTTGATTCCAACTTGTTTGTTTGTCGTTACGGTTACGGTTACGGTAACGGTACGTTACGGTTTCTTTCCGCTCATCGTTACGGTTTTTCTTTGTTCATCCTCACAGTGAAGTTCTCGGCCCCTGGTGGCTACAGAGGCAACTACATCTGCACGGCCGTAACAGAGACAGAACCAGCTACCAGAGAGGCTCATGGGAGGACCATCAGGGACCAGAACCGGGCCTGAGCTGGTTCCCAGTAAGAGCTCACCTGTCCAGCGCGGAGCCTGAAGGTTTCCTGAGGAGTCTCCTCCTGAAGCGGCTGCAGCTCCTCGTCCTCCTCCTCTCTGCTCCTCTGAACTCTGACGGTACGATGAAAAGCTCAGGCCGTACCTGCTTTTACCTGCTGAGGCTCCGCCCCCACAGGTGTGTGATGGGAGACAAACCAACGCCGCCTCCTCTGGTGTTTAACCGTGGAACCTTTCCAGCTCTGATCACACCTTCGGTTCCTGCCCGAGCGCCAGGGTACGGTTTATCCTGACCAGTGTTCCCAGTGTTCCCAGAGCTCCCAGAGCTCCCAGAGCTCCCAGTCGGTAGGTGAGGCGCAGGTATGTGGAGGGTCCGTGAGGAGCGTTCACATCAAAGAGCGCCGACGGACAGAAATGACTGTTTACGTTTCCTCTTCCTAAATCCTGTACTTCCAGATGAAAGGCGACACACACCCTTCCTGTCCGCCGTCACCACACCGCACACGCTGATGACTGTTTACACACACACACACACACACACACACACACACACACACACACACACACACACACACACACCTGTAACCTGAGACTCACCTGTGAGCAGAAATCTGCTCCTGAACTCAGCGGTTCTTCTCACTGAGCCCAGTTCTGAGTCCACCTGCTGGTCCAGACCCACAGGTTGACCTGCTGACGGGTCACGTGACCCGGCGGGACCGGGCTGGTCCACGAGGGCCCCCAGTGTGACGGGGGGGGGGGGGGGGGGGGGGGCCTTAGAGATGATCCGCGATGATTCGGATCTGACTTAAAAATGATATTTATCAACACATTTATGATGACAGAAAATTTCAAATTAAAAGCAGAGCAAGTAAATAAATTACAATCAGAGTATAAAACTGTAAAGTTTTAAACAA
The DNA here is from genome assembly GCA_018398805.1 of Hirundichthys speculiger. Lineage (NCBI taxonomy): Eukaryota > Metazoa > Chordata > Actinopteri > Beloniformes > Exocoetidae > Hirundichthys > Hirundichthys speculiger. The sequence continues at coordinate 8,271 of JAGFBZ010002159.1, forward strand.
GAAAAGACCGAGAATTTATGGCAACAAAATCAAAAATTACTGCAAAAATTTTAAAACCACAAAGTAAAATAAAAAAATGTATTTGAATAAATAATATAATGTATAAATAAACTCATAAATGATCTATCTAAACCCTTTTAAAACCTACATGTTGAAGAAAAAAAAATCACAGATAATCCTCAAAACATTTTTTAAAATAAAAACTGATTAAAGTTGAAAACTTTCAGTTTTTCTGGAAGAAAATTTCAGATTTTATAAAAAAATGCAGTTAAACAAAAATGTTTAGTGATTATTCTTCAAATGAAAAAAACTTTTAAAAAATTATTAAACCCATTAATGTCTCAGATGATATAGCCCCGCCCCCCCCAGCCCCCCCCAGCCCCACCTTATTTTTATAACTTTATTTCAGCTCTGTTTGCCCTGAAATGTTATTTTTGTGGATCGACGTAAATCTGTTTCCTTCTTGAAGGCCTCAGATCTTCTCGCAGCGTTTGGACCTCCAGGACCGACGGTTCCGACTGTCTCTGAACGTCTCCATAGCAACGTTCAGCTCTGGACCCTTCAGGTGTCTCCTGTCCTGCAGACAGTCGAGTCCAACTGCAGCAGCTCTAATAACGGGTCCAGCGGTTCCAGCTGTGTTTGCTCTTTCAGTTCAGCCGCTGAACTGTTGAGCAGGACGTTCACAGACCAGAACCAGAACCAGAACCAGAACCAGAACCAGAACCGGCAGCTCTGCGACGCTGCAGTTATTTATCTGACAAAAATGGAGCCAAAAAGAAAAGAAGCTCTCAGTTCTGGTTTCCTGTCTGACCATCAGGTCCCCCCTGGTTCTGGACCAGTCCTGGTTCTGGAACAGTCCTGGTTCTGGAACAGTCCTGGTTCTAGAACAGTCCTGGTTCTGGACCAATTGTGGTCCTGGTCCTGGAGGAGTCCTGGTCATGGAAGAGTTCTGGTCCTGGAACAGTCCTGGTCCTGGTACTGGAACAGTCCTGGTTCTGACCAATTCTGGTCCTGGTCCTGGAGGAGTCCTGGTCCTGGAACAGTCCTGTCCTGTCTGGTCCGGAAGTGGAATCCTGAGAGTTCTGGTCCTGGAACAGTCCTGGTCCTGGAGGAGTCCTGGTCTGGTCCTCTGGTCTGGAAGAGTCCTCCTGGTCCTGGAACAGTCCTGGTCCTGGAAGAGATCTGGTCCTGGAGTCCTGGTCCTGGAACAGTCCTGGTCATGGAAGAGTTCTGGTCCTGGAACAGTCCTGGTCCTGGAGGAGTCCTGGTTCTGGAACAGTCCTGGTTCTGGAAGAGTTCTGGTCCTGGAGGAGTCCCGGTTCTGGAACAGTCCTGGTCCTGGAAGAGTTCTGGTTCTGGAACAGTCCTGGTTCTGGAAGAGTTCTGGTCCTGGAAGAGTTCTGGTTCTGGTCCGTTCCTCTCTAACTCCCTTCCCCTCTGGGATTCTTTCTTTCTTTCTTTCTTAAACAATTTTTCATTATGACAGAATTCTTGAGGTTTTTTTTATAAATTAGCTCATTTATTCTGTCAAAATTTGAGTTTTTGTCTTTTTTTCATTTTTTTTTATTTGTAACCTAATTATAAAACCTAGTTATAATTCAGATTGATTTTTTTTCTGTATTTTTTATCTCAGAAAAGTTTCATCACTAGTTGAAAATTTATTTGAAAGTTTGATTGATTTATTTTATTTCACTATGTATTTTTATAACATTAAAATTTCTTTCTTCTTGAAAATTTTCAAATTTCTTGCAAATTTGAAACTTTATGAAATAAATTATATCCGGCTAATTTTTATGAAAACAACTGTTTTTTTTTTTTGTTTGTTTGACAAAGTTTTGATTAAATCAGAAATAAATTAACTAGATTAATTAACGGAGGTTTATTTTTCCATCTGAACCTAAACTTTAAACTTTTCACAAAGTAAAAAAAAAAATATTTTTTGATAAATTTTTTTCTTGAAAATGTGCAAATATCAAAAGTGTTTGTTTTTAACTAAGTAATTTTATAAACAATACAAATGATTATTTTTTTCTAAAACATTAAAAAAAAAATCTTCTTTGCAAATTTGAAAATAAATCAAATAATTTGAAAAAAATGTCATTTATATTTTTAGTTATTTATTTAATTATTATTTTATTTAGCAAATAACCAAATTTAGAAACTAAGAATCTGAGTTGTTTTTTTTTTCTTTTTAAATTCTCTTCTGACTTTATGATGTAAAACATTTATTTGTGTAAATCCTAGATTTAAAATCAGAATTCCTATTTTGTTTTTGTTTAGTTTTTTCTTCCAAATGTGAAAGTTTACAAAGTCAAGAAAAACTCCAGGAGGCCTCCAGGACCTGATCCAGGATCAGGACCTGGTCCAGAACCTGGATCAGGACCTGATCCAGGTCCAGGTTCTGGTTCTGGAGGCCTCCTGATGATCAGAAACGGCCCAGAAGGAGATCTGATGTGAGGTGGACGGTTCCGGCTGATCTTCTGGTTCCAGTGTTTCCTGGAGGAGGAAGCTGCTCACACACACACACACACACACACACACACACACACACACACACACACGCGGATGAAACCACAACCAACAGGTGTGTGTGGTTGGATTAGCAGCAGCGGTTTGTTCTGTTGTCTCAGCTCCATCAAAGCTGCTGCAGCTCCACCTGCTCAGACATGAAGCTTCGTTCAGGTGTTCAGGTGTTCTCCTCCACCTTCACCTGAGACGTCCCGCCGCCCGCCGGCCAATTTCTACTTACCTCAGCAGGTAATAAACAGTTTTACTTTACGTTAATGGGGACCGCCCCCCCCCCCCAACCCTAAATAATGTGTTTAAAATAAGGCTCAACTGTGGTCTTTCTGTTTCCTTCACAGCCTCTGGTCTCTGAACCGTAGTAAACAAACTGCTGGTATTCTGCTATTTTTGGCTCATAATTAGCGGCTAACACGCTAACAACAACAAAAGAAAAAGTCTGGTTTTCTCTGCATGGAACAGGAACTTTATTCTGTCACTGCAGGAACTTGTAACATCACACAGGTTGTATTGTTGGGCTCCTGTCGGTTAACAGAGAATGTAAATCTATACACGCTGGGCTGCTGTTGATGCTCACTAGGGATGTTCCTGGCGACTAATTTCCCTGTCGACTAAACTAAAATTTTTAATTAAGACTAGTCGACTAGTCTAAAAAAAAAGGAAAACACTCAGAAAACAGTGAAAATTTAGCACAATTTATTGAAACATCGAAACAGAATTTGAAACATTGTCCCAAAAAATATTGTGTGTAACAAGAGTTCTTTAAGCCTTTAATCACAATGTTCAACAACCATGTTGGATTTTAAATCCCGCTGAAGTACGAGACACTTTGCACCGTGCAGTATGAATGAATGTGAACATGAAGGCAACTCAGTCAAACGTTAACCACCAAAATAAATAAATTGCCTCTGACACATTGAATCTTGCAGATTATCCAACAAAAATTATAGCTTTAATTCACTTTCAAGTTAATAAAACATCTAAATTATAATTAAATTTCAACCGAAACGAGCAGCATTTTGCGCCGTGCAGTATGAATATAAACCCTGCACATCCGACAAAAACTCACTTAAAGTTAACAAATAATGTAACATCTAAAAAAGATAAATTGCTGCTGAATTATTAAGCTCTATGCGCAGTTCAATATGGGTGTAAAATTAAACAAACATCTAAAATCTCTCAGACCGGACGGGAGAACACGTCTCCAGGTAAACAATGTCAAATCGGCCTGAGTGTGGCTAGCACCGCTAGCATCAGCACCGCTAGCATCAGCAGCCGTCGTCTCCTGCAGATTAACATCCAAATGCTTGAGTTGAATGTGGTTGCTCATTGCTCCAGTCGAGTGATTGTATGCCAGTTGTTTCTGACACAGTCTACATACTACCTTGTTTTCATTTTCTAGATTAAAGTACCGCCAAACCGCGCTGGTTTTGCGAGACTATCTTCCCACCGTGCCGTTTTAAAACTCCAGTCTACTCGAGCATTTCCGCGGGGAGGAAGGCTGCTGTCTGACGGCTCTGTAGCCCCGACTAGTGGCGGGCGGCTGTATGACAGTTAAGCAGCCTTGTACATGAATAAAACACAAATTGGTTTAAACGAATAATATTTCTGGTGCCGACTAGAAAGTGGGCGGACGTTTAATCGGTTAGAAGACTAATCGCGCACAACCATAATGCTCACTACACTTTTCATCTAACCTCGTTTTCATTCTGCCGTCCCACGACACACACACTACATTACCCATAAGGCTACTTTCTTAAAGGGGCCAGGCTGGCTCACAACATTTCTTCGCTGTGAGAGAACGCGCACAACATCTTGTGATGTTTCCGCGACTTTTAACATTTTTTTTTAATTATTTTATATATTTCTGAAAAAATCCGAGAAGCACTAAAAACAGCGGTACTCAAACCACGAAGTGGCAGGAATCACTGTACATGTTAACAGAGTCATAAATAGGGGCGTGGTCTTTTTGAGTGACAGCTACGTTGCACTTTAACTACGTGGTACTTTCAGTTAAAATGACTTCTGAGCTGTGAATAAAAGACGTCAAAGATCAAAGTCATGCTTGTTTTAAAGTTAATGTGTCGTATTTTTACCTCCACCAAGGAAGTTATGTTTTCGCCAGCTGTGTTCAAGATAACTCTATAAGCTACGGATGGACCAACAACCAGGTGAGCACAGGTGCTTTTTTTTTTTACGGCAGATAAAAGCAGCAGAAACACAAGATGATTAAGAAATTAGACTTTATTGTTTAAATTAACGGCATCACGTTCAGAAGGTGAAACCAGCTGCAGACGTTCCTCAGAGACATCAGAGACATCAGGAACACCTGAGGTGAGCTGGGAACCCCCCCCCCGTCTGCTCCAACACACCCACGGGACGGTCGAGTCTTTGTCTCCATGGCAACGATCAGCTGATGCAGTTTTCCATCAGTTTGATTTGTTGGTGAATCGTTTGAGCTCAGACTTGATTCTGGGACTGTTGATGGGGGGACGGGGACGTGGACGTGGACGTGGACGGGGGCTTGTCCAGCTTCAGTGCAGATGGGTGCAGACGGAGACACGGTTCATGGTCGTCTCACGGGTCTGCGGGTCAGAAAGAGCTGAGAGACGGAGGACAGACAGACAGATGGACGGACAGAAGACAAAGACTCAGGGCCGTTTCAGGTGCAGGACTCTGTCCTCTTCCTTAGAGTCCAGTCAGACTTTACATTCACACATCAGAGTTGAAATTCAAGCTGAGCTTCGTGACGTGAGGACGACTGAAAATAAACTCAAACGACCATCTTAGGACATTAAAAACAACCAAAAAACTCAAACTTACACGCACGAATCCTGAACTGTTTTACTTTCTAACTTTCCAAGACAGAAACTCTGAAACCAGACTTTATATGCTCATAATTCAGAAATTCAGAATTTCTGACTTTATAAAGTTGTAATAAACTGCTTTGATGAAACTGAGGCACTTAAATGTTCTCGTTTGTTTCCCCCCCCGCCGCTGCTGGATACGAGGCCACGCCCCCTGGTGGCTGCAGGGGTTTTTACAGAAACGGCTCTGCGTGGAGGAGGACGGATGGAGAGATGAGAAGACGGATGGGTGGACAGCAGGACGGAAGACAGACAGGTGGACGTCTCAGCCCATGTAGGGGTACTTCCAGGCTGTGAGGGGCAGGTGAGTCTGCTTGACCACCTGTGGAGACGTCCACCTGAGGACGTAGTGGGGACCTCCGGGTTTGTCGTTGGTGCCTTGATGGAAACAAAACAGCCACTCAGTCAGTGATCAGACCCTTACTGGGGAGAGAAGGGGGGGGCGGGGCCTGCGGGGGGGGGGGGGGGCCTCTCACCTGAAGCTCTGGCGCCTCCGAACGGCTGCTGGGCCACGACGGAGCCGGTGGACTTGTCGTTCACGTAGTAGTTCCCTGCAGCGTTCCGCAGCGCTCTGGCGGCCTCGTCGATCACCGTCCTGTCCAGGGAAAAAAACTTTATTCATACAGACCATGTGAACAAAACACACCGTCGGCCCGGTTACAGCTGAAGATGAAAGGTCCGTTTCTGAACCAGGTCTGGTTCTGGTTTCTGACTGGATCAGCCCTGGTCTTAACCACTGCTGAGGTGGGCTTCTAGTGACGCTAGGGATCAGGGCGGGGCTCCGTGGACGACCTATAATGGGGGCGGGGCTCCAGGGACACTGGCAGGGATCAGGGCAGGCTTAGGTGGTGGGGGGTTCTGATGGGGTTCTGGAGACATGCAGAGGTCGGGGTGATATTATAGCGGCTAAAGAGAGTGGGGGTGGGGGAAGTCCTGATTACATAAGAGGATGGAGGCGGGACTCGGGTGACGGGGAGGAGCTTCGGTGACATCAGAGACTGGGGTGGTTCGACTTCCACCGTGAACCCGACTTTGTTCCACACGGGTTCTAAACCAGAGAAAAGTATGGAGCCCCGTTTGGGTCATAATTCAATTAATAAATAAGTCTATTATTATGAAATATTTCCCATTATTATGATAATGGTTTTGTTTTTCATAAGAATGAGTTTTTACATAATAATGGCTTTGTTTTTCATACGAATGATTTGTGTGTCAATCACAGCAGAGAGGGCGGAGCCATTTATGTGATTGGCTGCTCTTTCATTCAGGCATAAGCAACAGAATATCGATAGTAGGCGAGAGGTGTGACGTATATACTCCAGGCCAGTAGGTGGCAGAATGCACCTCAGTTTACGGTTAAAAGTTGACATCGACTAAGAAACGTCAAGGTTTCCCGTAGCTCAGTCCAAGCTGCCATAGCTACAATCGGACTAGGAGCGCACCTTGATGACGCCACGGCCCGCTGCTAACGGGACCTCACGGCTAAAACTAGTCGATGTCAGAGCGTAGAATGGAGAAGGATCAGCCAATGAGCGTGCAGGTCAACCACTGGTCCCGCCCACTGGCAAAATGTCATTATTATGTAAAAGCTCATTCTTATGAAAAAATGAAGCAATTATGTAAAAACTCATTCTTAGATAAAAACAGCCATTCTGAAATAAACTATTATACATTAAACTAAGATTAAATAATAATAAAAATATATTTCATAATAATTACATTTTTTTCATAATAATGGGAAATATTTCGTAATAATAAATGCCTGTATTTAATAATAATAGACTCATTTATGTATTGAATTATGACCCAAACAGGGCTCCGTAGAAAAGCAGCCGTCAGAGCGGGTGATGGCGTCTCACTTGTCGTAGGCGAACACGGCTCCCGTCAGCGCGTACGGCGACGTGCTGTCGATCAGCTGCAGCACCTCCTTGTAGTCCCTCTCAGGATACACGAACACCGACAGGACCGGCCCGAAGATCTCCTGCAGGACGGGACGCAGCTCCGTCAGTCGGCGCAGGTGAGACGGCTCAACCGGCTGTGTTTCTGACGCGCGACGGCCTCAAACCTCGTTCATGATGGCGTCCCGCGGGTCCTTGGTCTCGATGATGGTCGGCTCCACGAAGTAGCCCTTCCGGCTGTCACAGTTGCCGCCGGCGATGACGGTCAGGTTTGGGGAGGACTTGGCGTGGTCCAACCACTTCTTTATACGTGTGAAGGACTGCAGCAGGAGAAGACACAGTTACTGACAGACACGGACAGGTGAGGGGGAGGAGCTGGAGCAGGAGGACCAGTACCTTATCGTCTATGACAGCAGAGAAGAAGGTGCTGAAGTCCTCCACCGGCTGGGGAGAAGAGATCGAGATCATCATCAGCTAACTTACACTTTTCCAGTCCCACTGTGGAGCGCTTCTAAAGAACGTCAGGCCGGATGTGGGTTCATGATGTCAGCAGATACAAGCCACGCCCACAAATCTAACTGGCTCAGCTGTGAAACCGATTAGGGATCAAAACACATTTTCATCTGGATGGTCTGATGATGAAGTTTTGTTTTCAAACCAAACTGGTTTGAACGGCCTCAGACTAATTGTTTTTTTTTTTTTTTAAAGCCACCCTATGTAGCTCTACCACTTCTGACCACACGGGGCACTTCGACATTTCAGCTTCCAGGATGAATCCATCCAGAAAAGAAAAGCTGCAGCTCCTCTACTGACCACAGGGGGGAGCCGGTGGCGCTTTACTGCGCTCGGCTACCGAACTGCTCGCCGCTAGACTTGGAAAACTAAACTCTCTCCTGCTATACTGCCCCGGTGTGGTCAAAGGTGGTATTACTGCATAGTGTGGCTTTAAAATGGCAGGAATCAGTGGGCTGAAGCTGAATCAGGAGGGAAAAAATGTTCTAATTCATAAAGTTCTAGAAGAACCTAAATGTACATCTTATATGATGCCACCTAGAGGCCGACCGCAGTAACTGTCAGGTGTTTAGACTAGCCTTTCTCAACTGGGGTGTCGTGAAATAAATGACCTATCCTGACATTTCATATACGGTGGTACCTCTACTTACGAACGTCTCTACATACGAAAGTTTCAGGTTACGAAACGCCTCAACAGGAAAAAATTGCCTCTCGTTGCGAAATAAATTTCAGGATACGAAAGTCATAAATCCAGTAGCGCTGCTACTCGCAGCTCCCAGAGTTTACTGAACGTAAACATAGCTGTCGGCTCTGTATCTCGGTTTGAAAGCAGTGCGTCTGAGCTGCTCTGCCATTGGCTATCGCTTAGCATCTTCCTGGCATCCCATTGGCTAGGAGCGTAACCCAGCAACCAGGTAAACAAACTATTTTTATCTCCGCCAAGGAGGTTATGTTTTTGCTAGCATTTATCTGTCTGTCTGTGTTCAAGATAACTCTAAAAGTTATGGATGGATTTTGATGAAATGTTCAGGAGTTGTCAGAAATGTGAAAAGGAAGAACTGATTTCATTTTGGTTCTGATCCAGAAGAAATCCTGGATTCTGGATCACTGTCAAATTTTCGATAATTGTTGCGTTTAGTGGAGGTCTGCGCTCTCTGAGTGTGCTTTTCTAGTTCTAACATGTATTTCTTACAGGTTTTTATGTCATTTCATGTATTATTTATAATTTATTTTTAAAAAATGTTTGAATTTTCGGAGTCTTGGAACAGATTAGGGCATCTACATGGAAAACGCTTCTCTACTTACGAAATTTTCAGGTTACGAAACTACTTCCAGAACCAGTTAATTTCATAAGTAGAGGTACCGCTGTATAAATATATGAATGCACACATAAATACAAACTTTTTGCCTGTGAATGAATAAATAAATAAATAAGATACATAATTGGATATGAAATTAATAATAAAAATATGTCTCACATGTCCATTTCCCAATATTAACAACGTCAGTACGGGGTCAGCGTAAGGTCAACGTGACTGCCCAGTTAGCTTACGTCGTAAAATCATTTAACCGCTGGAATTTTATTTCACAGATAGCAAAGAGAACTTTTTAGCAGCATCATGGATGGTTTTTTCTAAAAAGGAACGGAACATCACAGAGGAGCCGACTTCTTCATCAAGCCTTCATCCACCAGCTCTGAATCTGCTCCATAGCTACCAAAGCTAGCTGCTAGCGATAAGGCTAAAAAGAGGCAATACAAGGATGATGGATGGAAGCAAGCACATCAGGGATGAAGAGAAGCTTTCCTGCTGAGGCCTACTCTGGTGCAGTTATCCTGTTCAGGTTATTTAAACTAAATAAACGGGACGTTTGCATTTACAGTCGGAGCGATGCAGTGTGGCTTTGGATTATATTTTACTCTGGGGTGTCGTGAGATTTTATTCGCTTTTGAAAGGTGTCGTGACTGAAAAAAGGTTGAGAAAGGCTGCTTTAGGGGATCCTGAAACTGTAGCAGGTTTATGACATTTGTCTGTGCTCCTCGTGGACTCACGTCTCCCACTTTAATGCTCTTGTGGACGTCCAGCAGCTGCTCCCTGATCTTCGGCCAAATGCTGTCAGGGACGTACATCCTGGAGCAGGCGGAGCACTTCTGACCGCCGTACTCGAACGCTGAGCGGATGGTCCCGTTCACCACGCTCTGGATGTCCGCCGACGCGTGGACGAAGTGGAAGTTCTTCCCACCGCACTCTGAAAGCACAGACATTCAGGGCGGTCAGTCTCTGCCGGGGGACGAGGAGGTGGCGGCTGACGGTGGCGATGCGGGACTGGAGCTGACCTCCAGCCAGTCGGGGGAACGTCCTGTACACGTCCAGGTTCTGGCCCACCTGCTTCCACAGATGCTTGAACGTCCTGAAAACACAAGCGGAGCATGAACACACCACCGCGGGCCAAACAAGCATGCCGCCGGACGGAGGGAGGGGCACTTACGGCACGCTGCCGGTGAAGTTGACGCCCGCCAGGTGCTCCGAGGCGGTGATGGCGTCCCCGAACACGGGGCCATCGGCGGGCAGGAACTGGATAATATTCGGGGGCAGGCCGCACTCCCGCAGGATCTTGTAGACGGCGTAGCTGGCAGACATGGCGGTGTCGCTGGGCTTCCACAGGACCACGTTTCCCTGGAAAAGGTCAGGAAAAAAAAAAAAACACTCGTCAAGCACCCACACCGCTGCCTCCGATTGGTCAGAATCTATGAGGACACGCCCACTCACCATCACAGCAGGCGTTCCTGCCAGGTTCCCTCCGATGGCAGTGAAGTTGAACGGAGCCACAGCGGCGACGAAGCCCTGAGAGCAGAGACGGGAAGATAAACACGAAGTCTGAAACTTCATCAGACGACTTCAGAGAGCTGGAGGAGTCATGTGACCAATCATGTGACCAGTCATGTGACTGCTGGTTTACAGTCTGTTTAAAGCCTCAGCATGAGTCCAATAACGTCACAGCTCTGATGCTCAGGACAAACCTCCACAACTTCCTGTTAGGAGTCGTCCATGTCCACCGGGTCTCAATAGCTCAGACTCTGACTCTGTGGGCTGACGGTCCATGGACTTGGACTCCATGGACTTGGACTGTACGGGCTTTGAAGACTGTTTTGGACCGTGCTGACACTAAAGACTTGGACCGAGGCAGCTCTAAAGTCTCAGGCTGTCCTGGCTTTAAAGATCTGGGATCTTTGAACTCATCAGACAGGGACTCGAACCCTACAGACTCTGGCTCCGCTGAGAGATGGCGAGACAGCAGAGACGGAGACTCAACGTGGACTCACTCAAGACCTGGACCCTCCTGACTCTAAAGACCTGGACCCTGCTGACTCTAAAGACCTGGACCCTGCTGACTCTAAAGACCTGGACCCTGCTGACTCTAAAGACCTGGACCCTGCTGACTCTAAAGACCTGGACCCTGCTGACTCTAAAGACCTGGACCCTGCTGACTCTAAAGACCTGGACCCTGCTGACTCTAAAGACCTGACTCTAAAGACCTGGACCCTGCTGACTCTAAAGACCTGGACCCTGCTGACTCTAAAGACCTGGACCCCGCTGACTGACTGGACTGACTGAAAAGACCTGGACCCTGCTGACTCCAAAGACCTGGACCCTGCTGACTCTAAAGACCTGGACCATGCTGACTCTAAAGACTCTGAGGACTCGGACTCCATTTCCACCACAGAGGTCACTGAGCACTGCTCAGGCCGACTGAAGAGAAACAGAAAAGACACCATCTAGTGATGATCCACAGCACGTGGACGGATGGACAGAGTCCTACCTCCAGCCCCCGGTACAGCATGGTGTTGGTGCTTCCGGTGTCGTCGATCGGCTGCTGCTCCTGCAGCTCGATGGCGTGTTTGGCGTTGAATCTGAAGAAGTCGATGAGCTCCGCAGCAGCGTCGATCTCCGCCTGCACCACCGTCTTCCCCTGAACACGGAGTAGGGTTAGGGTAGGGTTAGGGTAAGGGATAGGGTAGGGCAGGGTTAGGGTTAGGGTAGGGTTAGGGATAGGGTAGGGTAGGGTTAGGGTAGGGTTAGGGATAGGGTAGGGTTGGGGCAGGTTAGGGTTGGGTTAGGGTAGGGTTAGGTAGGGTAGGTAGGGTAGGGTAGGTAGGGTTAGGGTAGGGTAGGGTTAGGTAGGGTAGGGGTTAGGTAGGGTTAGGGTAGGTAGGGTAGGTAGGTTAGGGTAGGTTTAGGGTAGGGTAGGGTAGGGTAGGGTTAGGGTAGGGTTAGGGTAGGTTAGGGTAGGGTTAGGGTAGGGTAGGGTTAGGGTAGGGTTAGGGTAGGGTTAGGGTAGGGTAAGGTTAGGGTAGGGTTAGGGTAGGTTAGGTTAGGGTAGGGTTAGGTAGGGTTAGGTAGGGTAGGGTTAGGGGGGGTAGGGTAGGGTAGGGTAAGGTAAGCGTAGGGTAGGGTTAGGGTAGGGTAGGGGTAGGGTAGGGAGGAATAGAGCGTTCATTCAAGGCCACAGCTTCAGGTTTCACCTTCTGGACTTTAACTGAGGCTCTGAAACTTCTCCAGCACATTCAGCTAGAAACGACTCACTGAAGACGGCCCGGCGCAAACCATCTCAGGTGACTCTTACCTGCCCGATCATGGTCTTGGCCAGGATCTCCGCTCTCTTGGGGCCGCTGATGACGTCGGCGGCCTTGAACAGTACCTGGGCTCGGTCCTGAACAGGCTTCAGGTCCCACTCCTTCCTGGCCGCCACAGATGCCAGGATGGCCTTGTTGATGAGCTCCTGCGTTGTCACAGTCCACAAAGAGACGATTTGGTTAGCGAAAAAGCCACAAAGACATGTTTCTGTTTCAGACAGAACTTCTGGGTGCAGAGACGCTCCTTCACACCATCTGCCGTTAGACACTGCAGTCCCTCAGCCCCCACTGCCGGTCCCGGTCCCCATTAACCGCGAAAACTAAGGGATCACTTTAATATGGTCGTATCTCCTGGTTCTAGTCAGGACCGGTGCAGAGACCTCAGGACTGGACTAATACGGTCGTATTTCCTGGTTCTAGTCAGGACCAGTGCAGAGACCTCAGGACTGGACTAATATGGTCATATCTCCTGGTTCTAGTCAGGACCGGTGCAGAGACTCAGGACTAATATGGTCGTATTTCCTGGTTCTAGTCAGGACCGGTGCAGAGACCTCAGGACTGGACTAATATAGTCGTATCTCCTGGTTCTAGTCGCGACTGGTTCAGAGACCTCAGGACTGGACTAATACGGTCGTATCTCCTGGTTCTAGTCAGGACCAGTGCAGAGACCTCAGGACTGGACTAATATGGTCGTATTTCCTGGTTCTAGTCAGGACTCGTGCAGAGACCTCAGGACTGGACTAATATGGTCGTATCTCCTGGTTCTAGTCAGGACCGGTGCAGAGACCTCAGGACTGGACTAATATGGTCGTATTTCCTGGTTCTAGTCAGGACCGGTGCAGAGACCTCAGGACTGGACTAATATGGTCGTATTTCCTGGTTCTAGTCAGGACCGTGCAGAGACTCAGGACTGGACTAATATGGTCGTATTTCCTGGTTCTAGTCAGGACCGGTGCAGAGACCTCAGGACTGGACTAATATGGTCGTATTTCCTGGTTCTAGTCAGGACCGGTGCAGAGACCTCAGGACTGGACTAATATGGTCGTATTTCCTGGTTCTAGTCAGGACCGGTGCAGAGACCTCAGGACTGGACTAATATGGTCGTATTTCCTGGTTCTAGTCAGGACCGGTGCAGAGACCTCAGGACTGGACTAATATGGTCGTATTTCCTGGTTCTAGTCAGGACCGGTGCAGAGACCTCAGGACTGGACTAATATGGTCGTATTTCCTGGTTCTAGTCAGGACCGGTGCAGAGACCTCAGGACTGGACTAATATGGTCGTATCTCCTGGTTCTAGTCAGGACCAGTGCAGAGACCTCAGGACTGGACTAATATGGTCGCATCTCCTGGTTCTAGTCAGGACCGGTGCAGAGACCTCAGGACTGGACTAATATGGTCGTATCTCCTGGTTCTAGTCAGGACCAGTGCAGAGACCTCAGGACTGGACTAATATGGTCGTATTTCCTGGTTCTAGTCAGGACCAGTGCAGAGACCTCAGGACTGGACTAATATGGTCGTATTTCCTGGTTCTAGTCAGGACCGGTCCAGCAGTGTTCTGGATGTACTGCAGCTGTCTTACAGCTGGTTTTGGGCCACTGTTCAGGCCGTTACAGTAGTCTAACCTGATGGAGATGAACGCATGGATTAGTCTTTCTAAATCTGGTTTAGACACTATTCCTTTGATTCTGGTAATGTCTTTTTCGATGGTAAAAAGCTGCTGATGTCATTGCTTTAATGTGGCTGTTAAAGTCCCAGTCTGAATCCAATATTACCCCTAAATTTCTGACCTGATTTTTAGGTTCTAGAGAGTCTCAAGGTGACTGATAATACTTTTCTCTTTGTTTCTGTGGGCCAAAGACAATGATTTCAGTTTTGTCTGAGTTTAGCTGGAGAAAGTTGTTTTGCATCCACACACTGATCTGTTTGATTCAGCGACACAATGAATCTACAGGCCCATGTTCTCCTGCTGTCAGTGACACATAGATCTGAGTATCATCTCTGCATAGTTGTGGTAGGACATATTAAAGCTGCGTATTAGAGGCCTAATGGAAGCATGTACAGATTGAACAACAGGGGTCCCAGGATTGACCCCTGGGGAACCCCACAGGTCATTTGGTCTGAGACACAGTTACCAATTTCAACAAAGTATCTCCTGTCCCTGAGATAGGACCTGAACCAGTTTAAAGCAGTTTCATTGATTCCCACCCAGTCTTCTAATCTCTGTAATAAGATCACATGATCAGCTGTGTCAAAGGCAGCGCTGAGGTCCAGCAGAACTAAGACTGAGACTTTGCCTGCATCTGGGTTCGGGCGAATATCATTTGTCACCTTGATCAGGGCTGTCTCAGTGCTGTGGGGGGGCCTGAAGCCTGACTGAAAACTGTCAAAAACATTGTTCGACGGGAGAAAGTCAGTAAGCTGTTGGTATACCACTTTTTCTAGGACTTTGCCAAGGAATGGCAGGTTTGATATGTGCCGATCTAGTGTAGTTTTCCACTGGAATATGATTTATGACGGAGAAATGCCAAAGGAAAGACTGAATTCAGAGTTGAGCTGCAGAAAGTGAAGTTGTTTTGTTGTTCTCTGACTGTTAGCTCAGTGAGTTTTTTATGTAAGTATTTCTGTGCCATCTGAGTTTGAATACGAATTTTTAAGATTGAAATTTTTCAGCATCAAAATCAGACTTTGAATTTTAAAAAACATCAGATTTCTAGCACTGAATTTCTTTTGCCTCTGAATTTTATTTTGTTAAAATAAATTCAGTGTTAAAAAAATTGTTGTCTTAAAATATTCAGTTTTTCAAAATTCAACACACAAAGAAATTCAACACCCCAAAAATTTCAGAATTAAAAAAAAAAAAAAAATCAACATCTCAAAAAAATTCAGTGTAAAAAAATTCAACCTCAAAAAATTCAGTGTAAAAAGAACCAGACTCAACATCCGGGTCACCAGGGAGAAGCAATCGATCCCTGTCTCAATTCAGCCAACGTCCAGCCAATCACGTTACGCTCCATTGGTCATGTGACACCCACCCAGATAGTTTAGACAGACCGGTCGCCCATGGCAGCAAACTCAGGCTGATGGTGCTGGCCGGTGGAGCGTACGGGTGGTGTGACATGGAGCGTAATGTTGAGTCTGGTTCTTTTTACACTGAAATTTTTTAGGTTGAATTTTTTTTACACTGAATTTTTTGAGGTTGAATTTTTTACACTGATTTTTTTTTTTTAGAAATTGAATTTTTTTACACTGAATTTTTTTGATGATTGATTTTTTTTTTTTTTTTTACACTGAATTTTTTCGGGTGTTGAATTTCTTTACATGTTGAATTTTGAAAAACTGAATATTTTAAAGACAACAATTTTTTTTAACACTGAATTTATTTTAACCAAATAAAATTCAGAGGCAAAAAAAAATTCAGTGCTAGAAATCTGATGTTTTTCAAAATTCAAAGTCTGATTTTGATGCTGAAAAATTTCAATCTTAAAAATTCGTTTTCAAACTCAGGTGGCACAGAAATACTTCCATAGTTTTTGTCTCGGTGGTCATCCTTACACAATCTGTGAAACCAATAAGAGGCCTGTGTTTGAGGCATGTAGCAGCTGAATCCCCAGTTTTTTTAGCCGCTTGGTGTTGAATTGTGTTTCCTTTAGGTAGAAATGGTCCCTGGTGGGCTGCATGTGGATACTATATCAAGCTTTGTGTGGTTGAAAACTGCTTGAATGATCTGCTTCATCCAGCTACACTCATGATCAGGCTCTGGGGCTCAAACAGACTCACCTTGTTGGCGTAGCAGAACTTTGCCACCTTGTGTGAGTGATTGAAAGGCTTGAAACAGAAAGAGAAAAGTCAAGAGTGAGATCTGGAGTCTGGTTGAATTTAATCAGGGACATCATCGTGAGCGGGAGATGTTTACTCACAGAGAGCTGGTATCTGATGTCACTGGTCCACACGTGTTCATCTCCGACCACACACGGGATCTCCTCCGTCTTCCCCTTCAGGCCGGCCAGAGCCTGCAGCCATGACAGTTGGTTAGAGAGACAGCGCTGACAGTGAGGTGATGCTGAGAAGACAAGACTGAACCTTCAGACCTCCAGCAGCGCCGCTCTCTCCGGACTCCCCTCATTGAAGCCCAGGATGGGCTCGTTCTTCACCTCCACCGCTATGCATGGGAACGTCCTGAACCTGGAGACATCAACTGTATAGGTGGGACTGCCTGATATCTTCAGAAACACATCTCGGTTGACTCAATCGGTTCTGGTGAGCTACTTTTCAAACCTTTAACGGCTTACAAGACATTGTACACTGCAACAAACCCAATCTGTGTTTGCGTTAGATTTCACAGTCTTTGACAAACAGAAAGTTTAAATTCTAAATTGCAGTTATGTCAATCACTCTAAAATGAGCTGGAGAAATTGAAAAAAAAGAAGTCTAACCCTTCTTCAATGAGTCGTTTTTAAACAACGAAGGTTTCTAGCTTGGCCACAGAAATTGCTGAGTCACTCAGCTTGACAGCAAAGGGGGAGGGGCAACACACTCGCTCCCAGGCCTGGGTACCATGGCGATGAGTGAGGCAGAGGCCCCTCCCTTCCCTGTTCGGGCCCATGTGCTCCAAGTTAAGATGGCAGGATTTTAAATGTCTTCTGGATATTATTGTCTTTTGGTATGCGCATCAGACAATGCGAGTTAAATGGGGGCATTCTATGTCTTCCCCTTTTAATGTGAATAATGGTGTCAGACAGGGTGGTATTCTGTCTCCCTTCTTATTTAATGTCTATATGGATGACTTGTCATTGGAGTTAAATGCATGTGACACAGGATGTGTGGTTGGCAGATCCCTTATTAACCACCTCATGTATGCTGATGATTTGGTCATTTTCTCCCCCTGCAGTGCTGGCCTTCAGCATTTATTGCGAGCCTGTTCACAATATGGGATGGAGTTTGATATAAAATATAATGCAAAGAAGAGTAACATAATGATATTTAGGAGCAAGGACGACAGAAAACTAATCTTTCCTGAATTCTTCTTGGCTGATACTGCTCTCAAGGTGTGTGATGAGATTAAATACCTGGGCCATTACATAACTAGTGACCTCACAGATGACAAGGACATATACAGACAGTGTTGTAAGTTGTATGCACAAGCAAATATGCTAGCTCGCAAATTTAGCATGTGTTCAATGGTTGTAAAGACTTCTCTTTTTACATCCTACTGTACTCCCATTTGTGGTGTCATTACAAAAAAAGCCAGCTTCCACAGACTGACCGTGGCTTACAATGACAGCATGAGGTTACTTTTGAAAGCTCCAAGAAGATGTAGTGCTAGTATGATGTTTGCCAGTGTTGGTGTTCCTTCCTGCTCTGCCGTGATAAGAAACCTGATTTATCAATGTATGTGTAGAATGCTAAGATCTGTTAATCTTATCATTGGGACGCTTGTTAACTCTGAGCTGAGCGCAGTCAGGTTTAGCTCTAGAATGTGGAGCCACTGGAAATCTTGCTTGTATGTAAATGTATAAGCATTGGTATATTTTATTTTATTTTAATCTTTGTATGTAATTTTATTTTATTTGAATTTGTTCCTTTTCTGCTTTTACTGATGATCTATTTATTTATTTACTGCTCTTGTTTTCTATGGACCGTATATGATTTGTGTCCTTAATAAAGTTTTGATTGATTGATTGATTGATTGATTGATTATTGTCACGTACCTTCTGTCCACCAGCTAGTCAACATTCAAAGTTCATTTGTGAGACTTGTCTTAGATTGTACCGTTTCTGGGGGGAAACTTAAACATGAAATGTTTTTCTTTAACCTGCTCTACGTGCCACAGTTTTCCGTTGTGTGAGGGAACGCCTTCTGGTTCTTACGATGTCCGAGAAATTTCACTTGGAGTTTCAGTTTCTCTTTAAAAAGCTGCAGTCTGAGACAAAGTCGTAGTGATTTTTCACTCTCACGGGGACACAGCGTCGCACTCAACTTCACCATGGAAACTGTCAATCACGACTGATCCTTTAATCTGGTTAATTTACAAACACTTATTTCATCATTTCCACAGAAACTGTTTCACGTCCCACCAGCCCCGACCCGCCTCAGTTCCACTCAGTTTACTGACCTCCAGCTGCTAATCAGTAACCGGACCCGGGCCTACCGGGCCATGTGGACCCGCGGACCTCTAGAAAGGCCGGCGTTCTGGCAGTTTGCTGGTCCAGTCCCTTGTTCATGTATGATTAACCACAGCTGGCCCGATTCTGTGAACCAGAGACCCGAACCTCCTCCAGCCTTCATCCAGCTCAGTGCTGTTACAGCTGCTTCAGGAAAAACAAACATCTGCTCGTTTCACAACCTGATTCCAACAAGAATAACAGACAAAAGTCTCCTCAAACAACCCCGTGAACCCAAACGCTGCTGGTGTCCCTGGTTTAGATGTTGTAACGGACGAAAGAACCTTTCAAACCCAACAGTTTAACTTGTTTCCAGTAAATTTTTTTTGATCCATCTGTTAATAAAATCAGAGGTCAACCACCACTGGTCTCTTGGACTTTTTGGCTCCAAACATGAATTAAAAAGGTCAGGAATGCAACTCACTGTGTGCAAAACTGATCAGTTTACCAATGGGTGATGATTAGCACCAACTGGCTGTAGCACCACCTAAATCCTACAGAAGGGGGGGTACTTTGTATTGCCCACCTGTTTTTTTTTTTTTTTTCTCCATTTCATTTTTCAGAAATGAATCATGACTCAGTTGGGGGTCGTGAGATTATTCAAAATGATAATTTCTAACAGCTCAATCACTTTCTGACTTTCTTAGTGTACATAATAAATATTTCCATTCAGGCCCGCATTTCCACATATTCTCCCTCTTCATTTATCTAAGTCATGCTCAGACTTGCAGAGATAACCAGCAGCAGACGTTTGCTGTGTTCTCACGCGACAATACTGCCTTATTTCTCACGTGACTTTTGCTCCAACTCTGTCAGTGAAGCAGCTGAGCTCTTCCCACAGAAGCTCAGAGAGGGACTCCAGTACCTGTAGTGACGTCACACACGCCACAGTCAGCCTGATCTTCATCACTTCAGACATGATCTTCCTCAGCAGCGGCTCTCCGATCAGGTGTCATTGCGTAACACGTGCGACGGTGAACCGAAGTGAAGTCGGTTTCAGGTTGGACATCCGACACGCCCTCCTTTATTCTGTCGCTGTATTTTCCAACAGCTTCCACACCACGTGACCCAGTGGCTCCAAACTTAAGCAGAGTTCAAGTACTACAGGAAGCACGTGAGACGTGCCTTTTTATTTATTTACTGACTGTAAGAAGTTCATCCATATAATGTAAAAAGTTATTCGTATTTATTTTCAGGCAAGTTTTGAATGGCTTCAACAACAGCACAAGGCTCAGTGACCCCAAACCTTGATTTCAACTTTGACAAAGACAGGATTTCGGTCAAAAGAAGCCGTTAAATGCAATAAAATAGAGGTGGGGTTTATTTTCAACTTTATATTCAAGTACTAGGCTGCTACACAACCTCTAACTAAATGCACAAGTAGTCCTCTGTTGTAGTACAATTTAGCTTAAGCTTAGAGTCACAGGTTCATGTGCTGTGGAATCTTTGGGAAAATTATCATTATTAATCATCAAAACGATGAATATAAAACAGAAAAAACGCTCGCGTTTAATAAAAAGGAGGCGTGTGACATTTGTCCGTTTGAAAGCTACTGGAAAGATAGAAACGTCAATCTGAAATGTACTTCACCGAGGGAGGCATCACGCATGCGCAGTCGGAACAAGCAGGTCTGCTCTGCGGCTCATTTAACCCCGGATCTCCCCGTGAACTCGGGCCGATCGCATTGACCGGTTATCGATCAGAGTGAGCAGCTCGCTATCGGGGGGGCTCGGTGGAGGCTAACGGTGGGGGGGGGGGGGGGCTTCTGAAAGTTTGCGGTGTCTCGTGTCTGCTCGTGTGAAGTGACGCTCCGGGACTTACCCCCTCCATGACCGGTACACGGCCTCCCTCACACGGAGCATGTTCTTGCTACAAACCGAGGGCACGCGCTGAAGGAGAAGACTGCGAGAACAGCCCCGGACGAAGCTGGTTTACGGATCAGTGACCGACCGGAGGCAGATCCTGAGACTGGCGGAGGTGACTTGACAGCCGAACTGCTCACCCTTCACGAAGACCGGAACACGAGGGGAGGGGGGGGGGGTCCGTTTTTAACGACTCCAATTTTCTCGGTGCTGTAAAAGTTTTCCAAATTTTATTCAATATTGAAAATGCAGTAACCGTTTCTAGAAACACGACTCCACAAAACGAAAAATGTGGCTTAAAAGCTGTGAAATATTCACTTGGTGATACTCTGACACCCCTCAGCAGAATGGAACCGTCCAGCGGCGGGTCTCTGACTGGCCAATTACCAAGCAGTGCAAACTTGCGAGCCAATCAGAACGCCGCTCCCAATCCTTAAATACCACAGCGTTAAACAGGGAGGAAAAAAAAAAAAGAAAACAGGTGATCAAGTGGTGTTTTCACGTGTAGCCGGACCGTCCGATAAACAAACGTTTATTTATGTGCACAGTCAATGAACTTATACGCCCCTAAACCACAAGGTCAGTTTAGTTTGTGGACAAATAAATGATCTGTCATGATTTGGGGCCAATAAGGGCTACATCCAGTTTACTTGTCTGACATGAGTTTTGAGGTCAAAATAAGGCTCCTCTACTGACCACTAGAGGCTGCAGTTCCATTACTGGCCAGTTAGAGGCTGACACTGAGGCTTTTCCTCTACTGACCACTAGAGACTGCAGTTCCATTACTGACCACTAGAGGCTGAGTTCCTGCAGTTCCTCTACTGACCACTAGAGGCTGCAGTTCCTCTATTGACCACTAGAGGCTGCAGTTCCTCTACCGACCACTAGAGGCTGCAGTTCCTCTACTGGTCACTAGAGGCTGCAGTTCCTCTACCGACCACTAGAGGCTGCAGTTCCTCTACTGACCACTAGAGGCTGCAGTTCCTCTTTTGACCACTAGAGGCTGCAGTTCCTCTACTGGCCACTAAAGGCTGCAGTTCCTCTATTGACCACTAAAGACTGCAGTTCCTCTATTGACCACTAGAGGCTGCAGTTCCTCTATTGACCACTAGAGGCTGCAGTTCCTTTATTGAGCTACGAGGGTCTGGCTCCAACAGTAAAACAATCTCCACTGAGCTCCATGTTCAAATGTCCAACTTTAGAGCAAAAATAAACATTCTGCCTGGTCATCAGATAAAATTACACAAACTTATGCATGATTAGGGCTATGTTTTTTTTTTTTTTTACTTGACAGCTTAGACTACAGACTACTACTTGGTGTTTGTTTATTTATTTTTTTGTGAATTTGTCCTCCTCAGTGCAAGTTAACACCAACTGTTCTTATTATAATTATAATATGGCTTGTTGTGATGTTAATTGTACTAACAGACTGTCGTGACCGGCTCTGGATTGGTCTGGAAGGGTTCAAATGGCTAGATTTGAAAAAAAAAAAAAAAAAAAAAAAAATCTTAGCTGACAGAAGTGATTTCATACTTGACCATAAAATTATTTTTAAAAAGTTAGTTGAAATATATTATTATAAATGGGTAAATAACTAAATTGATATAGAATAAATTAGTGCTGGGCAATATGACGATACATATCGTGGGGTGGGGACGATATAAAAGTGTGTATCGTGCCATTTCTGTTCTATTGTTTCTATCGTTTAACCTAATTTTATCAATTATTACAGCAAATATGTAATTAAATAACCTGCAACGATAAATTTGATAGAATCATATCTACTTCTACAAAGTAGCCTTTTATGTTTGCACTTTTATTCATGGTTAATGCCTTAAACAGAGTTCTCTTCAACCCTGATGTTTACTTTAGACACTTTATATTGGTTTGCAAACTTTGCACTACAAGGTTAAAGATTTCAGAAAGTTGAAAAATAATTTGTGTTTATTTTTTAGCTGAACTTCAGTGCAAAAATGTGTTTTTCCTCTCAGAAAAACTGTTGTGCACTTTAAAAAAAAAAGTGAAAGCTACTGTACCTCTGTACCTACCTGTTTTTGCTGCACTAAAATGTATGTTTGTGACAGTTCAGCTAAATGTCCTTTCAAAATAAAGTTGAAAAGTAAGCAATAAAATTTTTGTCAAACTTTTCAGAGAATAACTGAAAACATACTTTATTATGGTATATCGTGATATATATCGTTATCGTGATATAAAATAGTCCATATCGTGATATATGATTTTTTTCCATAT
Source organism: Hirundichthys speculiger (assembly GCA_018398805.1). Lineage (NCBI taxonomy): Eukaryota > Metazoa > Chordata > Actinopteri > Beloniformes > Exocoetidae > Hirundichthys > Hirundichthys speculiger. The sequence continues at coordinate 30,978 of JAGFBZ010002159.1, forward strand.
CGCCCAGCACTAGAATAAATTATGAGAATGATATACTCTGTAGAATATTATATAAAATTATTCATTCTGCAGAGTACGTCTTTAATTCCAAAGATGTTATACTGTAAAAAAAACGTTAAAAAAAATAGAAAGTAATGACTGTCAAATCTCGTAAATCCATATTTTATTCCTAATGGATACCTACGGTGCAGGTTCGCTGTTGCTTTGATGCATAAAAGCTAGAAACAGCTCTGGATAGAAGGATGGCCTCCAAACATGATGTCCAGGTGGTCTTCAGAGCACCATGATCTCCATGAAGTCCTGCAGCGGACCAGCTCATGTTCGTCTGGTTGATTTCTTCAATGACGCGCTCTTTTCTATGCGGATGTAGAATTGACCAATCAGAGGCCTCCTTTCTCTCCTCTCTGTGACACTGTTTGCGTCGACCTACAGTTTTCGGTTGGTGCACCGGAGTGTCTGCGTAGTGTGGGGGGGGCATCTCTGCGGCGTCTGCGTAGGTGACGCTGCTGTAGACATCTACTGCATGAAGGACTGATTCCCATGTCTGACTGTAATGACTCAGAATGGCCACAAGATGGAGACATAAACATCTGGCTCAGACTCAGGGGACTTCTTTGTATGTCTGTTTCTCGTTGAATTTCCTTTATTTCTCCTGATCAAGAGTCTACACCTGGCTTGGTTATCTGAATCAGTCCAGGAAGGAATTAAAACTGCAATTCCCCCTACTGACCACAAGGGACAGGGTCCAAAACCGAGTCAGTCTCTTCCAACCTCCATGTTGAAGGTAAATCGTGAAATATGGACAGATACCCCCATTTCACTGAGAGACAGTTTTATATCGTAGATATTTCAGAGAGACAGAAATTACCAGGTAACTGGTGATAATAGAACTGGTAACCAGTAAAATGTGAGCAGGTATTTATTGTATTTCACTCACTCGTTCAGGAACAGGTGAGACCTGAAGAAATGAAAAGTTTAATGAAAAAGGGAAAGAATTAGAGCAAGTCTTTGTTTCTGGGAGTCTCCTGCTGGTCAACAATTCAGGATTTTTGTTTTAATCCCAAAGAACAAACTTTTTTTTTTTTTAAAATTCTTTTTTGTATCAAAAAAAAACAAAATAGAATACTTTGCCTTTTTTCATAGACCAAGTAATAACCTCAAAGTAAGTTTTTATGTACATTTTTGATGGCATTTCAACATAAAAATTACAAATAATCAATGTTCTCATGTTTACAACAAGACTTATTAAAATATCGGTATCAGCATCGGGGTACTTCCCTGGTATCAGTTGGTATACGATCAGAACATAAATCACTGGGTATTACTAACCCCTCCAGGTGAGGCCTCCAGGTGAGGCCAGATGGAAAACCTGGTCATGAAGTGAACAAGGAGACTGGAGCTGGAACCAGCTAAACCAGCCGGACTAAAACAGCTCTCTGTAGTCAAACTATTGTGGACGCGTTTCACCAGAATTCTCAACTCTGCTCAAAGAAAGCTCGTGAGTGATGTCACAGAGCGTTTGTCCAGTTCTCTTCATACAGTCTATGATGCAGCCGGATGTAGCCCCTGGTTTCAGATGGACTCTGTATGTTTGTAACTGTATATTCTCGCTGTCTCTTCGTTTTTTTTAGACTCATATAATATGTATGTGTTCTTTGAATTTTGGAGTAGGTGTGTTTATTGATTTGCGTAAAGCATTTGATACGATCGATCACTCCTTCCTTCTACAGAAATGTGAGCGGTATGGTGTAAGAGGTATAGCACAACTTTGGTTACGAAGTTATTTAAATAATAGGTTTCAATATGTGAGCACTGACGATATTAAATCTCATCTGAAGCATGTAACCTGTGGAGTTCCACAAGGCTCAGTGTTGGGACCAAAGTTATTTATACTTTACATAAATGATATTTGTACAGTAAGTGATACATTGAAATATGTTGTTTTTGCAGATGATACTAATTTATTTTGTTCTGGAGGGAACATAAAGGAGTTGTTAAAAACTGTAGAAATTGAATTGATGAAATTAACCAAATGGTTTGCTTTAAATAATCTATCGCTAAATGAAAATAAAGCTAAATTTATGTTGTTCGGTGGTAAACGGACTAACATTGAGGTAAAACTGAAATTAAACAATGTTGAAATTGAAAGAGTGTATGAAACTAAGTTTTTGGGAGTAATAATAATAGATGACAAACTTTGTTGGAAGCCTCACATAAAACATGTAAAACAGAAATTATCCAAGTCTATTTCTATTCTTTACAAAACAAGAGATTTATTGAATAATAGCTGCCTTCATTTGCTGTATTTTTCACTTGTGATGCCTTATATGACATATTGTGCTGAAATTTGGGGAAATACATATAAAACGAACCTAGATCCAATAATTAAACTGCAGAAAAGAGCTATTAGAATAATAAATGGAGCTGGATACCGTGATTCTACAAATCAGCTTTTTATAAGATCACACACATTAAAATTTTTGGACATTGTATATTCAAAAACCTTAGAAATTATGTTTCGAGTTGTAATTAAGACAATTTCCATTTGTATTCAAGAAATGTTTAAGCTAAGGCAGGTGGATTATAATTTAAAGGGGTTATTAATGTTTGAAACTTGCAGAGTTAGAACTAATTTAAAGTATAGACGTGTGTCAGTTTTGGGTGTAAAATTATGGAACGGATTGAACGATTAAATAAAAATGTGTGATTCTGTGTTAGTCTTCAAGAAGACTTTAAAATCTAATATTATCAAAAATTATAAGGAAATTTGATTTGAATTAAAAATTTTTCTGTTTATGCTATATGTTTTGTACGGAAGAGTATTAGGGCCACTTAAAAAAAAAAAAAAGATTTCTGAGAAAAAAGTCAGAATTCTGACTTTAATCTCAGAATTCTGAGAAAAAAGTCAGAATTTTGAGAAAAAAGTCAGAATTCTGATTTTAATCTCAGAATTCTGTGGAAAAATTGTCAGAATTCCTGACTTCAAGATAATCTCAGAATTTGAGAAAAAAAAGTCAGAATTTTGATAAAATTAAAAGTCAGAATTCTGAACTTTAATCTCAGAATTCTGAGAAAAAAGTCAGAATTCTGAGAAAAAAGTCAGAATTCTGAGAAAAAAGTCAGAATTCTGACTTTTTTCTCAGAATTCTGGATTCTGGGTTTTTTCTCAGAATTCTGAGATTAAAGTCAGAATTCTGACTTTAATCTCAGAATTCTGAGAAAAAAGTCAGAATTTTGAGAAAAAAGTCAGAATTCTGACTTTAATCTCAGAATTCTGTGAAAAAAGTCAGAATTTTGAGAAAAGGTCAGAATTCTGACTTTTATCTCAGAATTCTGAGAAAAAAGTCAGAATTCTGACTTTTTTCTCAGAATTCTTTTTATTTCTTTTAAGTGGCCCTAATACTCTTCCGTAGTTTTGTAATGATGTACTATTGTGTAATAGTCAATTAATCCTCTGATGGTATAGGATAGGCAAAAAAAAAATAAGCCTTGGGGCTTCAGCCTATTCCTTTTTCGGTTGTTATCTGAAATTTTCTTTTTGTAAAACATGATTTTATTTTTGTTTTAAACCGAAATAAAGCATTCATTCATTCATTTATTCTACTCAGTTAAGTTGCCTATAACAAGAAAATAGAGGGGAAAATCTCCCGCCATCGCTCCGCTCTCGCGTTTTTTTTTTTCTTCCAGTAAGGAGACGTCAGTCCAGTCTTTTGTTCCTCGCGGGGCTCCGTAGCGGCAGAGGTCTGTTTTGGGACTCTTCGCTCCTGCTGAGCTGCGGCTCGTCTCGGTTTCATCAGACGGAATTAAAGGACTTGGCGGCGGGTCGCGGCCGGAGGAGAGGCCCCGTCAGACGGCTGGAAGAGGTGGGCGAGGGTCGCTGTCGGTTAGCCGCCGCTCAGCTAACCGCTGGCTGCTCGTGGAGCTAGGTAGCTAGCCGCTCTGACTGACAGGTAAACCGCCGGAGCCGCGCCTGGACGGTTACCCGCACCGAGCCTGGACGTGCGCGTCAATCCAACTGACCCGCATCGCGACCCGGTGGGAGGTGGTTCCGTCAGGGCTGAGCTAACGGGGTCGTTTAGGGTGTTGTCAGGTGTCACCGGCGGGTCACCTGGTTAAACTTAAACACAGGCACGTTCCTGTGGAACAAAACCAAACCTGAGAGAAGACGTGGCCAATCCCAAGTACCCCCGCTGACTGAGTTTGACCAGGATGTAGGAGGGCAGGTGTTGCCGATCAGACCTCAGGTGTGGGTGTGCCACAGGGGCAAGACATCAGCAGTGCTGTTACTGTCCTGTTCACGTGGGACGAGTTTCACCTGGACACCTGCGGTGATCCCAGAATTACACCAGGACATCTCTGTTTCTTTCAGCACATCTGGACGGGATAAGACACGTCTTTGTCTTACCGTAATTAGATTGATGTTTCGATCTGTCTGTTTACCGATCGATTTACGCTCCCACCCTCACCTTTGGTTGGGAATTGTGGGTAGCGACCGAAAGTAATGAGATCGTGGATTTAAAGGTGGGGTAGGGGATCTTTGAAAAAGCGGTTCCAGCAATCCAGCTCAAGTGAGAAAATATACACTCCCTCCCTCCTCCCAAAGGCTCCGCCTCCTCCCTCGAAACCACGCCTTCACACGATTCACGGCTACACGAAAGCGCACGCTTTCTCTAGCGGTCACGGAAGTTCACGAGCATTCGCTCGTCGAGCGCTCACGTCGATTTGCCAACAACAAGTAGCATCAGAGCGGCTGGCTAACTTCAAGCCATGGCGTCTTCTCCGTCAAGAACAACAACAGCTTAGCTAACGGTGTCACACATAGTACTGTAGCCTAGTTGACAGAGATGCTAGTTTAGCGAAACACACTGGAATATGTTTGTCATGTCACTCGATGGACAATAATTTTGTCATCATCTTTCATTTTCTCACTGACTGGGTGAATTGGCCTACAATACCCATTAACCCATCAGTATGTTGAAATATTATATAATCAGAACGGCATCATCTTACCTGTCCAGTAGAAACTGGGCCACCTTGGTGTCGGTCTGGAGCCCCTTTTCATTTTTTAGCCGTACCGATAACCACTCTTGTTCTGTTTGGTTCTTCGGTTAGCTTCGTTTAGCTTCGGTTAGCTTCGGTTAGCTTTGGTTAGCTTCGTTTAGCTTCATTTAGTTTTGGAAACTGAAACTAGACCTGAAGGTGATGCTTGTTCTCTGTCAGCAGTGTTCGGGCCGGTGATTCCCGACCAACAGGATGAGCACGAAGGGAGGCGGAACCGCTCTGACCCGCCGCAACTACAGGCTGGCTTCAGACATGGAGAAGCCCAGAAGCACAGGTACTGTAGCGGGCCGGTCTACGGGGGGGGGGGGGGGACGGGACACCTCCAGAGATGGAGGGAGGGAAATGCACATTAACAAGAGAAAGCCAAGATTTCAGATCTAAACATTTTATTCACAACAGAACATAGAAAAGTGTTCGAACTTTATCACACAATGATAAATATCAGTTTATTTTCAGTCTGATGGCATCACGTCTCTCGGGACGTCGACGGTTGCGGGTCGTCTGGGGGGGGGGCTCTTTTCTGTCCGGGGTTTCCTTACAGGATTTTGTGTGTTGCGCTCCAAGAAGGTGGTCTATACCAGCAAAAAAAAAAAAAAAAAAAAAAAAACCATAGGAGACGCCGGGCATAAATAGGGCTGTAGCGATACACTAATCTCACGATACGATACATCTGGCTCACGATACGATATTATATCGATATTTTTCTAACAATACATTTACATCATTTTCTGAAAGATTTTAACGGACAACAAAGTGATTTTGGTGACATCTTGTGAGTGTTCCAATTTGTTTGAATTAACTGAACTGAAAGGTAGGTGACTGCAAACAATGTCGCAGAGAGGAGAGAAAGGAGGCCTCTGATTGGTCAATTCTACATCCACGTCATCGAAGAAATGAGGAAGTACCCACATCTGTACGATTCTGGTTCTCCACACTACAAAGACAGCACATATTCTAGTAATTCATGGAGGGAGATAGAGATAGCGATGAATGTGGGTCTGGATACGGCCGAGCGAGACGGTGAGGAAGTGGAAAAACGCAAGAGATAAGTTTAGTAAGTTTAGCTAGTTCGTGATTGTCCCTCTCCGCTGTGGCGTTGAATAACAGCGCAGACGCGTTTCAACATTAAACATATATCAAAAATAACTGCGGCATACCGGGGACAAGATTGCCACGTTGCCACGAGAGTAAACACAGCCCTTAAAGCCGGCGTTTTCCACCACTGAATACGGTCTCAAATCCTGACAAATAAAGTTTGCGATGCCCCGGCAGGGTGAGTAGTGCTCACACCTGTGGTCTGGGGCTTCAGGTGGACGCCCTGACCCTCAGGATGTCTCTCGTGTCAACGCTCTTCCGTCTGCAGTGTTCGTGTCCTCCACTGCCCCAGTACGGCTGTAGCGATACACTAATCTCACGATACGATACTCGGCTCACGATACAATATATACCGATATTTGTCTTAAGATACATTTACATCATTTTCGAAATATTTTAACGTGACAAAGTGATTTGGTGACATCTTTGAGTGTTCCAATGACTTTGTTTGAAATGAAAGGTAGGTGACTGCAGAGAGGAGAGAAAGGAGGCCTCTGATTGGTCAATTCTACATCCACGTCATCGAAGAAATGAGGAAGTACCCACATCTGTACGATTCTGGTTCTCCACACTACAAAGACAGCACATATTCTAGTAATTCATGGAGGGAGATAGCGATGAATGTGGGTCTGGATACGGCCGAGACAGTGAGGAAGTGGAAAAACACAAGAGATACGTTTAGTAAGTTTAGCTAGTCTGTGATTGTCCCTCTCCGTTGTGGCGTTGAATAACATAGCGCAGATGTGATTCAAAATTGAGCATAAATCAAAACTATAACTGCGGCATACCGGCGACAAGATAACTTCGACACATTGCCGCGAGAGTAAACACAGCCTTTAAAGTCGGCGTTTTCCACCACTGAATACGGTCTCAAATCCTGACAAATAAAGTCGGCAATGGACTCCGTAATTTTCTGCGACCTCGGTGAAGTGATGGAAACTGGTGGCAAACAACGCCGTCACTGTCCAGCGTGGTTTGTTTCGGATCGCGCCGCAACTTCTGGGCTAGCTCTCAGTAGCATTAGCTTGTCCGGGTGGTGACGTTTCAGGTGGGCTCGCCTCGCGGTTGGTGGATATTTCCAGAGACTTCACGTTTGAGTGACACAGTTCGCAACAGCCATACTTTTGTCTAAATCACGCTTTCCTTTTCTTTTTCAACCCGAACTGCTCCCACACATCTGCTTTTTTAAACACGCAGACGCTGCGTTTATACTCGCCGCCATCCTCCTGACTGGCTCAGCTCTAGCTGGAAGAGAAAGAAGCTGCTTCTGGATAACCTGTTAGAAATGCTCTACAGCGACACTAGCGGCTGGAGGACTTAATGCGGGACACAGGGGTTTTGAAGGGAGCTTAGAATATCGATACCCGCAGCTGAAATATCGATACTCTCTGGGAAATAAAATATCGATATATATCGCCGAATCAATAAAATCGCCCGGCCCTAGGCATAAAGCAGCTGTCCGCGCGCTCCGACACACAACCCGGCGGACGTAGCGGCCTCGATGACCGATCGTATTTCCGACTTGAAAATATGCGTGTGTCACCGTGGAACACGACTGATCATAGTGCTACGACGATAGAAAAGTGTGTATCGTGCCATTTCTCTTCTATCATTTCTATCGTTTCTAACCTAATTTTATCAATTATTACAGCAAATATGTAATTAAATAACCTGCAACGATAAATTTAATAGAATCATATCTACTTCTACAAAGTAGCCTTTTATGTTTGCACTTTTATTCATGGTTAATGCCTTAAACAGAGTTCTCTTCAACCCTGATGTTTACTTTAGACACTTTATATTGGTTTGCAAACTTTGCACTACAAGGTTACAGATTTCAGAAAGTTGAAAAATTATTTGTGTTTATTTTTTATAGCTGAACTTCAGTGCAAAAATGTGTTTTTCCTCTCAGAAACTGTTGTGCACTTTAAAAAAATGTGAAAGCTACTGTACCTCTGTACCTACCTGTTTTTGCTGCACTAAAATGTATGTTTGTGACAGTTCAGCTAAATGTCCTTTCAAAATAAAGTTGAAAAGTAAGCAATGAAATTTTTGTCAAACTTTTCAGAGAATAACTGAAAACATACTTTATTATGGTATATCGTGATATATATCGTTATCGTGATATAAAATAGTCCATATCGTGATATATGATTTTTTCCATATCGCCCAGCACTAATTTATCATTTACAGTTACTCAACCGCTCGTAGATCCGTGTAAAAAAAGTAGCGGTTGATAAAAACGCTTTACAAAACTGTCCGTTTCCACTCAGCAGGCCAGTTATATGAACACACATGACGGCTCCAGAGTTCTAGAAACATCTGTCTGATCAGCTCCAAGGATGGACATTTTCTCTGAATGTTGATGAATCAACCACCCAAAGCATGGAAAAAAAAATACTGAATGTAACGGTTCGCTTTTTTAATGATGATGCATCCAGAGTATTAACATCTAATAATCTAATAACGGCCTCTGCAACTACAGATGTTAAAGAGGAGACGGGTCCAGACCCGATGGATTGTTCTGTTCCTTGTGAAAGTATTCGGCTCCTTGAACTTTTCAACTTTTTGCCACATTTCAGGCTTCAAACATAAAGATATAAAATTTCAATTTTTTTGTCAAGAATCAACAACATGTGTCACGCAATCGTGAAGTGGAATGAAATTTATTGGATATTTTGAACTTTTTCAACAATTTTCAACAATTAACTTTATTTATTAAAAAAGTTTAGAATAGCCAATACATTTTGCTCCACTTCACAACTGTGTCCAGCTTGTTGTTGATTCTTGACAAAAAAAAAATCTTTGTTTGAAGCCTGAAAGGTTGAAAAGTTCAAGGGGGCCGAATACTTTCGCAAGGCTCTGGATTTCCTACAAATTAATTTGCCGTTGTTTTGAACAAAAATGATGGAGAAGTTGGGCTTGACTGAGTTTACATGTTTTCACTCATAACCTAATAACCTTTACTTTCTAAAATTCACATTTAAATTGTTGGTCATCTTGTATATTACCAAGCACAAAAGGTTGCCAATAGTGTGTATGTGTTGGATCCAGGCCTCATGTTACATATAAAAAAGAAAAAAAAAATAGAAAAGGCTGAAAGAACGACTAGCAAACGAGGGAACATTGGAATTTACGTTGAAGCTGAATGTTCAAGTTGTGTTTTGTTTTAGTGAAAGGACCTTAATCATCTTAAAGCTGATTGTTTTCCCGTTCGTTAGGTGCTACGTGTATAAATTTTTGTCACACTTTGTGCGTTTAAGAATGACTTGAATTACAAGGGCGGCCGTTTCTCTTGACGTCAACTTGGGTTTGTGGACGGCTAACTATGTTGTTGTTGTCCAGAGGTTTCTGGGCGGGTTCTCGGGTCTGTGCAGTGGTTTCCGATACAGAATCATATCAGTTTGAATTTCTGTCCCGGACATACAGAGATTCCTTCAGATTCTCAGAATCGTTTGATGACATTTTGTGGTGTAGATGATGAAATATTCCGTCTTCTGAGAGACTCTGCATCTCTAAGCTCTTTTTTATTCCCAGTCATGCCACTCACCTGCTGCTAATTAACCTCATTAGTTGCTGATGTTCCTCCAGCTGTTTCTTTTTAACACCATTTACTTTTCCAGACCAACGTTTTCGAGTCGTGTTGCTTCCATCAAATTCTAGATGAGTCAATATTTTTCATGAAATGTTAAAATATCTTTCTATGTTCTGTTGTGAATAAAACGTAGGTTTAGCAGAGCTGCACTTTTAGAAATGAGGGTTTTATATTTATATCAAAGTCTCCCCCTTTAATGACTTTATCATAGATTAAATTAGATAATTACAAACTGACTAAGGGACAAGAGGGCGACGTACAACAACAAAGAGAAGTGGTTTATGGGATTTCCACCACAGTCAGACACTGAGAAGAAGCTGTGACAGAACTTTCCGGTCCATCGTCTCCGTCTTTGTCCCTCTGCCAGGTATCGTCAACGAGAAGCTGCTGAGCGACTACCTGCATCACGTGTTTCCTTCGACCAAACAGGCGCCGGCTCCGCCCTTGTTCAGGTAACGCAGAAGCCGGAGCACCACGTGAGTTGTGAGGGACGTCAGCACAAACTCCCGTCAGAAACGCACTTTAGTAAAACACATCTGTTTACAAAATATAAAGGAAAACCGTCTGACTGGAAGGTAAACCCACAAAAGGTAAAAAACATGATTAAAATAAGTGATCTTATCATAGAGGGCCTTAGTACGACCTCAGATAAACAACAACATATAACTCTTTTCACTGTGCCGTCATGTATTTAATGAAAATGAAGCCATTCGAGGACCCTTCACCCCCCCCATAGGCCGTAAGAGGGTGTACAAGGGAGTAAGAGGGTGTACAAGGGAGTAAGAGGGTGTACAAGGGAGTAAGAGGGTAACCTCCAGATGCTGCTGATCATCAGTCCTTCTTGAACTGATCAATAGCTGGATGTTGATCTCACTCAAAGCAGATGTTCTGGCCACATCTGTTCATGTCTTTATCCAGCAGATCAGAGACCTCAGTCACTTCTCATTCACTTATAAAATCCATGTTCACAGTAACATTCACAATCTAAAAAAGTTATTCACCGGTGAGAATCCTCCAAGACGTTTGTCAGTCAGCAGTCTCACCCCTCAGAGGTCCAACTCAGGTTCACAAAACAGCCTCCAAACAAACCAGAAGGCTTCTTGAACAATGATGTACAGACAGAGGAGACCAAAGTGGAGCTGTTTGGTCTTAATTCCCAGTATCATCCCCGGCGTCATCCCCAGCTTCATTCCAGTATCATCTGAGCATCAACCCCAGCATCATTCCAGCATCATTCCAGTATCATTCCAGCATCGTTCCAGCATCATCCCAGCATCATTCCAGTATCATTCCAGCATCGTTCCAGCATCGTCCCAGCATCATCCCAGCATCATCCCAGTATCATTCCCAGCATCATTCCCAGCATCATTCCAGTATCATCCCAGCATAATTCCCAGCATCATTCCAGCATCATTCCAGCATAATTCCAGCATTGTTCCAGCATCATCCCAGCATCATCACAGTATCATCCCAGTATCATTCCAGTATCATCCCAACATCATTCCAGTATCATCCCAACATCATCCCAGTATCATTCCCAGGGTCATCCCCAGCATCATTCCAGTATCATCCCAGCATCATTCCCAGCATCATTTCAGTATCATCCCAACATCATCCCAGCATCATCACAGTATCATCCCAGTATCATCCCCAGCATCATTCCAGTATCATCCCAGCATAATTCCCAGCATCATTCCAGTATCATCCCCAGCGTCATTCCAGTATCATCCCCAGCGTCATTCCAGTATCATTCCCAGCATCGTTCCAGCATCATCCCAGTATCATCCCAGTATCATTCCCAGCATCATTCTAGTATCATCCCAACATCATCCCAGCATCATCCCAGTATCATTCCCAGCATCATTCCCAGCATCATTCCAGTATCATCCCAGTATCATTCCCAGCATCATTCCCAGTATCATTCCAGTATCATCCCAGTATCATCCCAGTATCATTCCCAGCATCATTCTAGTATCATCCCAACATCATCCCAGCATCATCCCAGTATCATTCCCAGCATCATTCCAGTATCATCCCAGTATCATTCTAGTATCATCCCAACATCATCCCAGCATCATCCCAGTATCATTCCCAGCATCATTCCCAGCATCATTCCAGTATCATCCCAGTATCATTCCCAGCATCATTCCCAGTATCATTCCCAGCATCATTCCCAGCATCATTCTAGTATCATCCCATCATCCCAGCATCATCCCAGTATCATTCCCAGCATCATTCCCAGCATCATTCCAGTATCATCCCAGTATCATTCCCAGCATCATTCCCAGTATCATTCCAGTATCATCCCAGCATCATTCCCAACATCATCCCAGCATCATCCCAGTATCCTTCCCAGTATCATTCCCAGCATCATTCCAGTATCATTCCCAGTATCATCCCAGTATCATCCCAACATCATCCCAGCATCATTCCAGTATCATCCCCAGTATCATTCCCAGCGTCATTCCAGCATCATTCCAGTATCATCCCAGTATCATTCCAGTATCATTCCAGTATCATTCCCAGTATCATCCCAGTATCATCCCAGCATCATCCCAGCATCATCCCAGCATCATCCCAGCATCATTCCAGTATCATCCCCAGCATCATTCCCAGTATCATTTCCAGTATCATCCCAGTATCATCCCAACATCATTCCAGCATCATTCCCAGCATCATTCCAGTATCATTCCCAGTATCATTCCAGTATCATTCCCAGTATCATCCCAACATCATTCCAGTATCATTCCCAGCATCATTCCAGTATCATTCCCAGTATCATCCCAACATCATTCCAGTATCATTCCCAGCATCATTCCAGTATCATTCATTCCCAGTATCATCCCAGCATCATTCCAGTATCATTCCCAGCATCATTCCAGTATCATTCCCAGCGTCATTCCCAGCATCATTCCCAGTATTATTCCCAGTATCATTTACAGCATCATTCCTAGCATCATTCCAGTATCATTCCCAGCATCATTCCAGTATCATTCCCAGTATCATTCCCAGTATCATTCCAGTATCATTCCTAGTATCATCCCAACATCATTCCAGTATCATTCCCAGCATCATTCCAGCATCATTCCCAGTATCATTTCCAGTATCATCCCCCATCATATCAGTATCATCCCAACATCATTCCAGTATCATTCCCAGCATCATTCCAGTATCATTCCCAGCGTCATTCCAGTATCATTCCCAGCGTCATTCCCAGCATCATTCCCAGTATTATTCCCAGTATCATTTACAGCATCATTCCTAGCATCATTCCAGTATCATTCCCAGCATCATTCCAGTATCATTCCCAGTATCATTCCCAGTATCATCCCAGTATCATCCCAGCATCATTCCCAGCAGAAACCTCTGTCAGGCACGGCAGTGGAAGTTTCATGACTTGTGGCTCCAGGACCTGAACACCTCGCAGTCACTGTCACCTGAGGTTGTGATCAGATTATTTTTTGTATAATGATGTTTATACACCCACACAATCAAATTAAAAATAGGAGGGGGGGGGGGTGTATTTACTGTCCTCATGAGCGTCGCTATAAACTAACTGTTGGCAGGTGTTTTTTACCTGTTCAGGTGTTTCATCCAGTTAATATCTCTGGAACGTCTGTGTTCTCTCGGCGTCTATAAACCAAACACCAGCAGCCTGAGATGGCTGAAGCTTCCCCACGTTATATTTCTGTTATTCTAACACACAACTATTTTTACTTTGAAACCAGAGCGCCGTGTGTGTGTGTTAGTGTGTGTGTGTGTTTGTGTGTGTGTGTGTTAGTGTGTGTGTGTGTTAGTGTGTGTGTGTGTGTTGTGTGTGTGTGTGTCTTTAAGATGGCAACTTCACATTTTACTTCAGCAGCTCTATAGATGGATGCAGGCTGGACACGCTAACTTTAGCTGCTATTATTAGGCAGCAGATGATACTCCCCACCTGTCCAAGCTCACAGGACTACAAACATGGCTTCACTGTGTTCATCCTGCGTAACAGCCGGACGAGTTACCCAGACGACTGGATACCTGCGGGTTCCTGCAGAGCTCTGAAGCTAATGTTGAGCATGACTATTCAGAAAAACTCTATTCACACAGTGAGGGTTAAAGTTAGCAGCTGCACCAGAAAGACAGATAAGCTGATGAAATTTCAAAATAAAACCCCAGGAGTCAGGCTCATGATGAAATTTCAAAATAAAATCCCAGGAGTCAGGCTCATTATGAAACTTCAAAATAAAACCTTTGGAGTCAGGCTCATGATCAAATTTCAAAATAAAACTCCAGGGGCAGGCTCATGATGAAATTTCAAAATAAAACCCCAGGAGTCAAGCTCATGATGAAATTTCAAAATAAAACCCCAAGAGTCAAGCTCATGATGAAATTTCAAAATAAAATCCCAGGAGTCAGGCTCATGATGAAATTTCAAAATAAAACCCTAGGAGTCAAGCTCATGATGAAATTTAAAATAAAACCCCAGGAGTCAAGCTCATGATGAAATTTCAAAATAAAACCCTAGGGGCAGGCTCATGATAAAATTTCAAAATAAAACCTCAGGAGTCAAGCTCAAGATGAAATTTTTAAAATAAAACCCCAGGAGTCTAGCTCATGATGAAATTTCAAAATAAAACCCCAGGAGTCAAGCTCATGATGAAATTTCAAAATAAAACCCTTGGGGCAGGCTCATGATGAAATTTCAAAATAAAACCCCAGGAGTCAAGCTCATGATAAAATTTCAAAATAAAACCCCAGGAGTTAAGCTCATGATGAAATTTCAAAATAAAACCCTAGGAGTCAAGCTAATAATGAAATTTCAAAATAAAACCACAGGAGTCAAGCTCATGATGAAATTTCAAAATAAAACCCCAGGAGTCAAGCTCATGATGAAATTTCAAAATAAAACCCAGGAGTCAAGCTCATGATGAAATTTCAAAATAAAATCCCCAGGAGTCAAGCTCATGATGAAATTTCAAAATAAAACCCCAGGAGTCAAGCTCATGATGAAATTTCAAAATAAAACCCTAGGAGTCAAGCTCATGATGAAATTTAAAATAAAACCCCAGGAGTCAAGCTCATGATGAAATTTCAAAATAAAAACCCCAGGAGTCAAGCTCATGATGAATTTCAAATAAAACCCCAGGAGTCAAGCTCATGATGAAATTTCAAAATAAACCCTAGGAGTCAGGCTCATGATGAAATTTCAAAATAAAACCCCAGGAGTCAAGCTCATGATGAAATTTCAAAATAAACCCCAGGAGTCAAGCTCATGATGAAATTTCAAATAAACCCTAGGAGTCAAGCTCATGATGAAATTTCAAATAAACCCAGGAGTCAAGCTCATGATGAAATTTCAAAATAAAACCCAGGAGTCAAGCTCATGATGAAATTTCAAAATAAAACCCCAGGAGTCAAAGCTCATGATGAAATTTCAAAATAAAACCCTAGGAGTCAAGCTCATGATGAATTTCAAAATAAAACCCCAGGAGTCAAGCTCATGATGAAATTTCAAATAAAACCCTAGGAGTCAAGCTCATGAATGAAATTTCAAAATAAACTAGGAAAGCAAAGATCAATTTCAAAAAAACCCCAGGAGTCAGCTCATGATGAAATTTTCAAAATAAAATCCCTAGGAGTCAAGCTCATTATGAAATTTCAAAATAAAACCCCAGGAGTCAAGCTCATGATGAATTTCAAATAAAACCCGGTGTCAGTCATGATGAAATTTCAAAATAAACCCTAGGGGCAAGGCTAATGATGATTTCAAAATACACAGGTCAGCTCATGATGAAATTTCAAAATAAACCCTAGGAGTCAAGCAATTTTCAAAATAAAACCCTAGGAGTCAAGCTATGATGAAATTTCAAAATAAAACCCAGGTCAAGCTCATGATGAAATTTCAAAATAAAACCCCAGGAGTCAAGCTCATGATAATTTCAAAATAAACCCAGGAGTCAAGCTCATATGAAATTTCAAAATAAACCCTAGGGGCAGGCTCATGATAAATTTCAAAATAAAACCCTAGGAGTCAAGCTCATAGAAATTTCAAATAAAACCCCAGGAGTCAAGCTCATGATGAAATTTCAAAAATACAACCCGAACGCTGAAATTTCCCCAGGAGTCAAGCTCATGATGAAATTTCAAAATAAAACCCCAGGAGTCTTTGGGACAACTTACTGTAAGACACAGCCTTCTGAGACCTGTGTTCACCGGTTCTCCGTCTCTGTGTCCGTGTGCAGGAAGGCTCTGGGTTTCCAGGACCTCGGCGCCCACCTGGAGAAGCTTCTGTCTGAGGGAGAAGCTGCCGACGAGGGTCGAGGTAAAGGTGGAGTCCAGAGCAGGTGGAGGTGAAGGGTTTCAGGTGCGGTCGGTGATGTTTGTACCTGTCTGTGTGCAGATCAGCCGGCGGAGGGCCGTCTGGGTCCCCAGCCCGTCGTCCTGGATCACACCAGCGGCTTCGAGGGACTTCTGTTCGTGGACGACGACCTTCTGGGGGTGAGACGTGCAGGAAGGACGGTGTCCTGGTGTCCAGGTGTCCTGGTGTCCAGGTGTCCTGGATCTTGTTTCTGATGTTAATGTGTGACGTCTGCAGGTGATCGGCCACAGCAACTTCAGCTCCATCAGAGCCACCACCTGCGTCTTCACAGGTACCTCCATGTTTTCAGCTTTCAGGCTGACGCCACGTTTAATGCTCCTCCTCCTCTTTCTTCTCCTCCATCTCCTGCATCTCCTCTTCCTTCTTCTTGTTCTTCCTTCTGCTGTTTTATTTCCCCTTTATTTTTCTCCTCCTCCTCTTTCTTCTTCTACTCTCTCTCCTCTTCCTCGTTCTGATTTTTTGTCTTCTTCTCCTTTTGTTCCTGCATTTTCATCTTCTCCTCTTCCTCGTTCTTGTTCTTCTACTCCTCCCCACCTTTCTTCTCATCTGCCGCCTCTTCCTTCTACTTGGGCTCCTAATTTTCCTCCTCTTTTTTCCCCCTCTTTTTCCTTTTCCTCTTCCTCTTTCTTTTCTTCTTCTATTCCCTCTACCTTTCATGCTCTTTTTCTTCTCTTCCTCCTCCACCCTTTATTTTATTAGCCTTTATTTCCCTCCTTCTCCTCCTCCTCCTCCTCCTTCTCATCCTCCACCTCCTTCTCCCCTTTTCCTCCTCTTCCTCCTCCTTCCTCCTTCTCCTCATACTCCTGCCTCTTCTTCTTCCTCTTCCTCCTCCTTTTCCTAATCCCCCTCTTCCTCCTTCTCCTCATCCTCCTCTCCCTTCTTCTCATCTTCCTCCTCCCCTTCTCCTCCTCACCCTCCTCCTTCTCCTCATCCTCCTCACCCTCCTCCTTCCTCCTGCTCCTCACCCCCCGCCTCTTCTTCCTCCTCTTCCTCCTCCTTCTCCTAATCCTCCTCTTCCTCCTCCTTCCTCCTTCTCCTCATCCTCCTCTCCCTTCTTCTTATCCTCCTCTCCCTTCTTCTTATCCTCCTCCTTATCCTCTTCTTCCTCCTCCTTCTCCTCATCCTCCTCTCCCTCCTCCTCATCCTCCTCACCCTCCTCCTTCCTCCTGTTCCTCACCCCCCCCGCCCGCCTCTTCTTCTTCCTCTTCCTCCTCCTTCTCCTAATCCTCCTCTTCCTCCTCCTTCCTCCTTCTCCTCATCCTCCTCTCCCTTCTTCTCATCCTTCTCCTCCTCCTTCCTCCTTCCTCCTCTCCTCCCCCCCTCCTCCCTCCCCCCCCCCCCCCCGTGGAGTCCAGAGTCAGTGATTAGTAATTAATGCACTAATTAGTTTTCTCTAACATGGCGAGTGACGGTCTGGAGTTTTATCAGCGCTGAAACAGATGATGTCATCCAGAGGTGGAGTCAACATCTGTCTGGGCCGGAGCTTCACACAGAGAAAAGCTTAACTGTGGTCAGAGGAATCTAAATATCTCCTGGAGCCATCAACTCCAGAACATCTCTGGAGGCTTCACAGAGCGGTTCTGGCTTTACTGTTCGGACTTTCTTTGGCCTGAAACCCAAAAAGTGGATGTTCGTTAACAAATTATGGAAAAAACATCTTGAGGTTGAAAGAAATAAAAAAGACCAGAACAGAGCTGAACCTTGATGTGAAACTGCTCCCGTCCATCCATCCGTCCGTCCGTCTGTCTGTCTGCAGGGAAGTGGGCCTACGAGGTTCTGATCTCCTCTCAGGGTCTGATGCAGATCGGCTGGTGCACCCTCAACTGCCGCTTCAACCAGGAGGTGCGTCCACACACAGAGCAGCTTCCAGGGGCTCGTCTCCCGTAGGGGCGGAGCTTCCTGGTAACGGGGGACACCAGACCCCACTGATGTAAGATGAAGATGAAGCTGGGTTGGAGGTGTCCTAATGAGGATGTCCGTGTGTCCTTGTGTGTCCGTCTGTGTTCAGGAGGGTGTTGGCGACACCCCCGACTCGTACGCTTACGACGGAAACAGAGTCAGGAAGTGGAACGTCACGACCACCAACTATGGAAAGGTGAGCCAGAGTCCAGAGTCCAGAGTCCAGAGTCCTGGGACACGTGCGCTGGTGTGAGTGTAACGTGTTGTGTCTCCTGTGGACAGTCGTGGGCGGCCGGAGACATCGTCAGCTGTCTCATAGACCTGGACGAAGGCAGCATCACCTTCTGCCTGTAAGTCTCCTCCATCTCCTCGGTGATGAGTCCACCACTAAAGAGGGCCACTGATCAGGAACTGATCATCCATCTCCTCTAGTGCTGGGCGATATGGAAAAAAATCATATATCATGATATGGACTATTTTATATCACGATAACGATATATATCACGATATACCATAATGAAGTATGTTTTCAGTTATTCTCTGAAAAGTTTGACAAAAATTTCATTGCTTACTTTTCAGCTTTATTTTGAAAGGACATTTAGCTGAACTGTCACAAACATACATTTTAGTGCAGCAAAAACAGGTAGGTACAGAGGTACAGTAGCTTTCACATTTTTTTTAAAGTGCACAACAGTTTCTGAGAGGAAAAACACATTTTTGCACTGAAGTTCAGCTATAAAAATAAACACAAATTATTTTCAACTTTCTGAAATCTGTAATCTTGTAGTGCAAATTTGCAAACCAATATAAAGTGTCTAAAGTAAACATCAGGGTTGAAGAGAACTCTGTTTAAGGCATTAACCATGAATAAAAGTGCAAACATAAAAGGCTACTTTGTAGAAGTAGATATGTTTCTATCAAATTTATCGTTGCAGGTTATTTAATTACATATTTGCTGTAATAATTGATAAAATTAGGTTAGAAACGATAGAAACGATAGAAGAGAAATGGCACAATATACACTTTCATATTGTCCCCACGATATGTATCGTCATATTGCCCAGCACTAATCTCCTCTGTGATTATCGGTGATCGAAAAGTCGAGGTTGTGACACAGTGCAGATGCTTGGGTGTTTTAATCCACAGCAGACTGACCTTTGAATCCCTCTTGGATGTAGTTTGGGACAAAAAAAACTAGGGGTGCAAGATAACTATCGGGCCGATAACAGGAAATTATGACGTCATCCCGATAGGTCCGATATCACGACGAATAGCCCCGATAACATTTATATTTCTGTCAACACAGCAGTGTCTCGCTCCCTCTGAGCCTTGAATGACCGGCAGTGAATGTTATGTTCAAGTGACGTCGGCATAATCAGAAAAACGATTACTCAATCGGAAAATCAAGAATACCGCCTAATGCCAGAAAACAACTCGTTAACTCGGTCATAATTTTAGTAGTTGCTGACTTGAATTGATATTCGCAGTATTTTCTCACAAAAAGATAAATAAAAAAGGCTGAAAGAACGACTAGCAAACAAGGGAACGTAGGAATTTACGTTACACCT
Organism: Hirundichthys speculiger; assembly: GCA_018398805.1. Classification (NCBI taxonomy): domain Eukaryota; kingdom Metazoa; phylum Chordata; class Actinopteri; order Beloniformes; family Exocoetidae; genus Hirundichthys; species Hirundichthys speculiger. The sequence continues at coordinate 50,557 of JAGFBZ010002159.1, forward strand.
AGAATGCAGCCTGCAGCACAGCGTACTGATCACAACAAACATGGCGGCGTGGAACTTGGTTAAAGTTTCAGAAGAAGATAGTTTGGTGGTTATTTGTGACGAATCCTCCGAGTGAATTCTACGAGGAGGGAAGCACAAGCTTTAATACGTAAAACCTGATCGGCCACCTACAACATAACAATCACTTCCATGGAGTTTTGAAATCGCGCTAACGTGAGCTAATGCTAATGTGCGCAAGCCAGCAGCAGTCTCTCCTCTCCCTCATTCCTCTCATCTAAAGCTTCCATGAGATTAAAAAAACAAAAACTACTGAACCTCATTTACTTTAATTAAAGGTATTAATTTAAATAGAACCACAAGCCAAAATCCTTTAAATGTTAATCTTTTTCAGTTAGTAATTCTGATGCATGTATTTCCATCAGTTCAAGGAGCCTTTATTTTTTATATCAGTCAGTAATGAACCTTATTTAATTTGATGTGAGATATCAAATAGGTTTGTTTGATAGCTTTACGAAAATGTTTGAGAGGCTTGACAATAGTTTTTCAATGGAAAAAATAAATATCTGTTCATTTAAAGTCAAAACTATTTTTTGATTTTGTTCATAGTATTGATGTAATGATCTTAGGTATATGTGTGTGTTATCGGTTATCGGTTTTAAAAAAAGCTACTCTGCCCCATTCCTGCCCTCTGACCTGGCTAGTTCCTTAGTCGTAGCCTTCAGGGCTCCCTTGTTCCCTTCACGGTCACGTCGAGGGAACGGGTCTCTTGGTTCTGCTCAGACAGCAGGTTGAGGTGAAAGATGTTCACTTTTAACTCTGTGGACCGTCATTAATCTGCTCTTTATTCTTCTCATCAATAACTTTGATCAGGAGAGGGGCGAACGAGCGTTTATGTTAACTTGGCCATCCTCTGAATCCATAGATGCTAATTTTCGTCTCCGTAGATGCGAAATTTTAACCAGGTTTTTTTCATTTTGCTGTTTTATAATGCTGTGAGGTTCACCTGTGTGACAGGTGGATCAGTGATGCGTTCAGGGGTCCTCGGACAGCAGCTGACTTGTCTCTCTGCCTGCAGGAACGGCCAGTCTCTGGGGACGGCCTTCACCGGCATCAAGACGGGCCCCGGCGTCGCCTACTTCCCCGCCATCAGCTTGTCCTTCAAAGAGTCGGTGGCCTTCAACTTCGGCAGCAGGCCGCTCAGATATCCTTTAATCTCTAAAGGAAGAGCTTCAGAAAGAAACCTTTGAGCCGTAGAAACATTCAGTTTGTCTTTAACTGGTCTGTGACTCACGTATCCTGTGGACGGCTACCTGCCCCTCCAGGACCCCCCCACTGCAGCCCTGACCAAGGCTCACAGGTTGCTGGGATACATCAAGAACGTGCTGACCACCTCCATCGACAGCCAGGTGGGAGCGCCCACATTCGACCGGACGGACGTGACGCGGCGCACACGCGTGGCGCGCCAAACGAGCGGTAAACGAGCGGTAAACGGTGCTGTCTCGTCTTTCTGCAGGACGAGCGGCTGCTGGAGCAGGGCTCCTCGGTCTGGAGGCTTCATGGAGACCCCACGGTCCTCGTCACCCTGGCCCACATCTTCAACCACTTCGCTCCTCTCATGGTGAGACGGGCCGCCTTTCTGGTTCTGGTTGGGTGTTTTCTGTTAAAACTGTCAGAAACCAGTGGAACATGTTAAGATCAGAGCGATCCGGGTCAGAGTGATCCGGGTCAGAGCGATCCGGCCCAGAGCGATCCAACTCAGAGCGATCCGGCCCAGAGCGATCCAACTCAGAGCGATCCGGCCCAGAGCGATCCAGGTCAGAGCGATCCAGGTCAGAGCCATCCGGATCAGAGCGATCCAGGTCAGAGCCATCCGGGTCAGAGCGATCCAGGTCAGAGCCATCCGGGTCAGAGCGATCCAGGTCAGAGCGATCCAACTCAGAGCGATCCGGCCCAGAGCGATCCAGGTCAGAGCGATCCAGGTCAGAGCCATCCGGGTCAGAGCGATCCAGGTCAGAGCCATCCGGATCAGAGCGATCCGGCCCAGAGAAATCCGGATCAGAGCGATCTAGCCCAGAGCGATCCAGCTCAGAGCGATCCAGGTCAGAGCGATCCAGCCCAGAGCGATCCGGGTCAGAGCGATCCGGCCCAGAGCGATCCGGGTCAGAGTGATCCAGCCCAGAGTGATCCGGATCAGAGCGATCCAGCCCAGAGTGATCCAACTCAGAGCGATCCAGCCCAGAGCGATCCGGCTCAGAGCGATCCAGGTCAGAGCGATCCGGGTCAGAGCGATCCGGCCCAGAGTGATCCGGGTCAGAGCGATCCAGCCCAGAGCGATCCGGATCAGAGTGATCCAGCCCAGAGTGATCCAACTCAGAGCGATCCAGCCCAGAGCGATCCGGCTCAGAGCGATCCAGGTCAGAGTGATCCAGGTCAGAGCGATCCAGGTCAGAACGATCCGGCCCAGAGCGATCCGGCCCAGAGCGATCTGGATCAGAGCGATCCGGCTCAGAGCGATCCGGCCCAGAGCGATCCGGCTCAGAGCGATCCGGCCCAGAGCGATCCAGCTCAGAGCGATCTGGCCCAGAGCGATCTGGCCCAGAGCGATCCGGGTCAGAGCGATCCGGCCCAGAGCGATCCGGGTCAGAGTGATCCAGCCCAGAGTGATCCGGATCAGAGCGATCCAGCCCAGAGCGATCCGGCTCAGAGCGATCCAGGTCAGAGTGATCCAGGTCAGAGCGATCCAGCTCAGAGTGATCCAGGTCAGAGCGATCCAGGTCAGAACGATCCAGGTCAGAACGATCCGGCCCAGAGCGATCTGGATCAGAGCGATCCGGCTCAGAGCGATCCGGCCCAGAGCGATCCAGCTCAGAGCGATCTGGCCCAGAGCGATCTGGCCCAGAGCGATCCGGGTCAGAGCGATCCGGCCCAGAACGATCCGGCCCAGAGCGATCCGGCCCAGAGCGATCTGGATCAGAGCGATCCGGCTCAGAGCGATCTAGCCCAGAGCGATCCAGCTCAGAGCGATCCAGGTCAGAGCGATCCAGCCCAGAGCGATCCGGGTCAGAGCGATCCGGCCCAGAGCGATCCGGGTCAGAGTGATCCAGCCCAGAGTGATCCGGATCAGAGCGATCCAGCCCAGAGTGATCCAACTCAGAGCGATCCAGCCCAGAGCGATCCGGCTCAGAGCGATCCAGGTCAGAGTGATCCAGGTCAGAGCGATCCGGGTCAGAGCGATCCGGCCCAGAGCGATCCGGGTCAGAGCGATCCAGCCCAGAGCGATCCGGATCAGAGTGATCCAGCCCAGAGTGATCCAACTCAGAGCGATCCAGCCCAGAGCGATCCGGCTCAGAGCGATCCAGGTCAGAGTGATCCAGGTCAGAGCGATCCAGGTCAGAACGATCCGGCCCAGAGCGATCCGGCCCAGAGCGATCTGGATCAGAGCGATCCGGCTCAGAGCGATCCGGCCCAGAGCGATCCGGCTCAGAGCGATCCGGCCAGAGCGATCTGGCCCAGAGTGATCCGGCCCAGAGCGATCTGGATCAGAGCGATCCGGCTCAGAGCGATCCGGCCCAGAGTGATCCGGCCCAGAGCGATCCGGCCCAGAGCGATCCAGCTCAGGTCTCTGGGACTCTGGCTCCATCTGGTGGCCGTGAGAAGAACATCACCTCCATCAACTGATGATTTTGATTCAGTAAACTCAGTAAAATCCTTTTCTCTTATTTTATCACCATAATATTTTTAAAAAGATAATTATTATATTATGATATCATGATTGTGACATGACATGACTAATAGAATTTAAAGGCTCAGAGCGATCCAGCTCAGAGCGGTCCGACTCAGAGCGATCCGACTCAGAGCGATCCGACTCAGAGCGATCCGACTCAGAGCGGTCCGACTCAGAGCGATCCAGCTCAGAGCGGTCCGACTCAGAGCGATCCAGCTCAGAGCGATCCAGCTCAGAGCGGTCCGACTCAGAGCGATCCGACTCAGAGCGATCCGACTCAGAGCGGTCCGACTCAGAGCGATCCGACTCAGAGCGATCCGACTCAGAGCGGTCCGACTCAGAGCGATCCGACTCAGAGCGGTCCGACTCAGAGCGATCCGGCTCAGAGCGATCCAGCCCAGAGCGATCCGGCTCAGAGCGATCCGGCCCAGAGCGATCCAGCCCAGAGCGATCCGGCTCAGAGCGATCCGGCCCAGAGCGATCCGGCCCAGAGCGATCCAACTCAGAGCGATCCGGCCCAGAGCCATCCGGCCCAGAGCGATCCGGCTCAGAGCGATCCGGATCAGAGCGATCCGGATCAGAGCGATCACGCCCAGAGCGATCCGGCCCAGAGCGATCCAGCCCAGAGCCATCCAGCCCAGAGCGATCCGACCCAGAGCGATCCGGCCCAGAGCGATCCAGCTCAGGTCTCTGGGACTCTGGCTCCATCTGGTGGCCGTGAGAAAAACAGCACCTCCATCAACTGATGATTTTGATTCAGTAAACTCAGTAAAATCCTTTTCTCTTATTTTATCACCATAATATTTTTTTAAAAGATAATTTTTATATTATGATGTCATGATTGTGACATGACATGACTAATAGAATTTAAAGGCTAAGTGAATTAAATAATGATGGAAATAATGTTGCGTATCAGGATGGTAGCTTGATCACAATAATAATATACATATATAGATTATTGTTAAATCACGATGGCGTGTCACCACCCAACTCTGGATCCATGACACGATATGAAGAATGTAGATCAATAATAAAATGGTTTAACGTCTCTAAACACATTAACGTAGCTGAGGGTAACCAGAACGCTGATGGTCTAGTATTTTAGATCCGTTTGGAGGTGAGAACGTTGATGGTTTCAGGTCGGTTTGTGTGTGTTTTACAGTGTAAAGTGTACCTGGTGGAGGACGTGCTGATGAACTTCCTGTTGGGGATCCTGGAAGGAGGCGGCTCGGTGGACGAGCATCCGCTCATCCAGCAGCTGCTCGACCTCTTCTGGCTGCTGATGGAGGTGAGCGCCGCTCAGGCTCCGCCCCCAATCATCACCACAGACATTCGTTCATCCAGGTTGTGGTTGTGCTCATAGGCTTGAATCAAGGCGACTTCGTTGGAAGTCCGTTTGTCCTTGATTCAAGCCTTTGAGGATCTGCCAGTCGCTGCTTCCTGGTTCTGGATCTGGATCCAGCTGCTGGCAGAAGCTGATGAGCTCCAGGTGGTCCAGCACCGTAAATCTGGCTTTCATGATTACTGGTCACTTCAGTGGACGTTGGGGAGCCTCCATCCATCCATCCATCCATCCATCCATCCATCCATCCATCCATCCATTCATTAATTAATCCATCCATCCATCCATCCATCCATCCATCCATTCATTCATTCATTCATCCATCCATTCATTCATTCATTCATCCATCCATTCATCCATCCATCCATTCATCCATCCATCCATCCATCCATCCATCATCCATCCATCATCCATCCATCCATCCATCCAGCCATCATTCCATCATTCATCCATCCATCCATCCATTCATCATCCATCCAGCCATCCATCCATCCATCCATCCATCCATCCATCATCCATCCATCCATCCATCCATCCATCCATCCATCATCCATCCATCCATCCATCCATCCATCCATCCATCCATCCATCCATCCATCCATCCATCCATCCATCCATCCATCCATCCATCCATCCATCCATCCATCCATCCATCCATCCCATCCATCCATCCATCCATCCATCCATCATCATCCATCATTCATTCATTCCATCCATCCATCCATCATCATCCATCCTTCATCCATTCATCATTCATTCATTCATTCATCCATCCATCCATCCATTCATCCATTCATCCATTCATTCATTCATCCATCCATCCATCCATCCATCCATCCATCCATCCATCCATCCATCCATCCATCCATCCATCCATCCATCCATTCATTCATTCATCCATCCATTCATCCATTCATTCATTTATTCATCCATCCATTCATCCATTCATCCATCCATCCATCCATTAATCCATTCATTCATTCATTCATTCATTCATTCATTCATCCCTCCATTCATCCATCCATCCATCCATCCATCCATTCATCCATTCATCCATTCATTCATTCATCCATCCATCCATCCATTCATTAATTCAGTGTGTTTATATTGAATCCAATCACCACTTGCACGATAACTATCGGGCCGATAACAGGAAATTATCACCTCATTCCAATAAGTCCGATATCACGACAAATGGCCGCGATAACATAATTTCTTTTTTGTCAACACAGCAGTGTCTCGCTCCCTCTGAGTCGTAAATGACCGGCAGTGAATGTTATGTTCAAGTATCAGAAAAGCGATTTCTCAATCAGGAAAATCAAGAATACCCCCTCATGCCAGAAAACAACTCGTTAACTCGGTCATAATTTTAGTAGTTGCTGACTTGAATCGATATTCGCAGTATTTTCCCTCATGTTACACATAAAAAAGAAAAAAATAGAAAAGGCTGAAAGAACGACTAGCAAACGAGGAAACGTCGAAATTTACGTTACACCTTGAATGCAGCCTGCAGCACAGCGCTGATCACAACAAACATGGCGGCGTGGAACTTGGTTAAAGTTTCAGAAGAAGATAGTTTGGTGGTTATTTGTGACGAATCCTCCGAGTGAATTCTACGAGGAGGGAAGCACAAGCTTTAATACGTAAAACCTGATCAGCCACCTACAACATAACAATCACTTCCATGGAGTTTTGAAATCGCGCTAACATGAGCTAACGGAAGCTAATGCTAACATGCGCAAGCCAGAAGCAGTCTCTCCTCTCCTTCATCTCTCTCATCTAAAGCTTCCATGAGATAAAAAAAAACCAAATATCACTGAACCTCATTTACTTTAATTAAAGGTATTAATTTAAATGGAACCACAAGTCAAAATCCTTTAAATGTTAATCTTTTTCAGTTAGTAATTCTGATTCATGTATTTCCATCAGTTCAAGGAGCCTTTATTTTTTATATCAGTCAGTAATGAACCTTTTTTAGGTTAATGTGAGATATCAAATAGGTTTGTTTGATAGCTTTAAGAAAATGTTTGAGAGGCTTGACAATAGTTTTATATTGGAAAATATAAATATCTGTTCGTTTAAAGGTTGATTTTGTTCATAGTATTGATGTAATGATCTTAGGTATATGTGTGTGTTATCGGTTATCGGTTTTAAACCGTTATCGTACATCCCTACTTAGATGTCTTGTCGGCGCTGAAACCAGCCTGTCTGTCTTCTGCAGGAACACGAGGTCAACGAGTGTCTGAAGCAGCTGATGATGTCTCTGCTGAGGGCGTACCGCTTCTCCCCCATCATCCCGGACCTGGGCTTCCAGGTAGGCTAGGCCCCGCCCCCCGGCGGTCCCAGGTGGGCGCACGCGCTCACCCGTACTGAGGCTCTCCGTGTCTGTTTCAGATTCACTACCTGCGCCTGACCACGGCCATCCTCCGTCACGAGAAGTCCAGGAAGTACCTGCTCAACAACGTTTTATATCCTTCTGAACGGCTGAGAGCTGAGCTGAAGGCGGCGGCGAGTGTCCAGACTGTCCCGTTGTTTCCTTAACGCAGACTCACGTTCGACGTCCTCCGCTCTGTCGTCTTCTTCTACATCAAGACTCCGCTGAGAGTGAAGGAGGCGGGGCTGGAGGAGCTCATCCCCACCACCTGGTGGCCCACGCACTTCGACAAGGAGGTAAAGGGGACCGTCCCGCCGCCGCTGCTGCTCCTCTCTCAGATCGACGACGGCGGTGGTTGGTTGTTGGGTGTCACATGTCCCGTTTGTGCCGCAGGGCAAAGATGAGCGCGACCCCCAAGACGAGACGGCAGACGAGCGACTGAGGCGTCGAGCCTACGAGAGAGGCTGCCTGAGGCTGAAGAAGAGGATTGAAGGTGAGACCGTCTGAGTCCAGTTCAAGTACTGGTTTTAAGGACTAGTGAGTCTTAGGGTCCGACCTCCCGCTGGACCTCCTAAAGCCGCTATTAAGGGATAGAGGGAGGGGCGTTCCCCCGCAAAGAACGCAATCTTCCACGTTGCTAAACGCGCTATCCCACCTGTGCTACCTGCTGCATTATCCATAGGAGTGGTTAGGGCGTTCCACCTGTTAAACCAATCAGTGCGTCAGTAGCCATTGCCTTTAAGAGCAGGTTGTGCTAGCAGCTAACTGCTAATCCTCCTCTTCCTTCCTCCTCCTCCTCTGCACTGATATATACTAGGGGTGTAACGGTACACAAAACTCTCGGTTCGGTACGTACCTCGGTTTTTAGGTCACGGTTCGGTTCATTTTCGGTACAGTAAGAAAACAAAATGCAAAATATCAATGTGCTTGTTGTTTATTACACACTTTTGTGCTTTTTAACAATAGGAACATTAGCCTATACAAAGCTAGAATTTTGCTCAAAAATATAAATACAATATTCTGAAATGTAGATATTTTGAAAAACAAAATAAAAATAACATTGGCTCAGACTTTTTCTTAAAGAAAATATCCATCTGATGTGCAAAATTGAACAGTTGCAACACTGAACCGTTTCAAGTTGTTGCTCAGATTAAATAACATGAATATCAACTGTTTCTTTAAAAACAAATCATTTTATTTTTTCATAAAGTCCCGGTATGATTTTCTGGCTAAAATGTGGACGAGAAGGTAACGAGTTTTTTTTTTTTTTTTTTTTTTGTACTGCATGCCACATGATTTCTCTTCCCAATCGAACTATTTACATATCAACAAACTTTTTTGTTGCTGTAGAACTTGCTTTTATTTTTATGCATATTTATAATAACAACAATAGTAATAATAATAAGAAACAATATTATTATTATTGAGGGACGTGGAGAGGAGGGAAAAAACTTGAGTTGTCTCGCGCGGGGGGCGGGGTATTTGTGTGCACGTGCACGTGCATCGCCTCGCCTGTGTATGGAGAGAGAGAGAGAGAGAGAGAGAGAGAGAGAGAAGCGCGGCTCGCGAGGTAGACAGCAGCCAAGTGATGGCTTCAAACCTAGCGGTTTGAGTGCGCGTGAGTCTCAAAATCACCAGAAAAAGTAGCTAGCTTTGTCGCTAGTCTCTTTTTACAAATTAAGTCGCTAGGGGGGTCTGGAAAGTCTCTAGATATAGCGACAAAGTCGCTAAATTGGCAACACTGGTTTGTTGTCTTGTGTGCGCGCAACTGCGCATGTGCGGCTGCAGCGCGCTCTGCTCCACAACATGCGGTCCTCTACTTAATATGTCCGTGTGGAAACTCGTTCGGTACGCCTCCGTTCCGAACCGAGCACCCCGTACCGAAACGGTTCAATACGAATACATGTACCGTTACACCCCTAATATATACATAAAAATTTTTTTACACAGACAATTCCTATCAGCTACCTGAAAGTCCCGGATAGTTGGTGTCCTCCCAGTAAACACGCTCTGATTGTCTGTGGTTTGACTGGCGAGGAAGCCGTTTAAGACGATCTTTGCTATTTTCTCAGGGGTTCAACTGAGGCCAAATCACGCTTTTTATACAAGTAGTTAATTAAAGAGGTGGAGCCGTTTGTGCACGTCCACATGTGACCAGGTGGGCACACATTGGTGCCATTTGGACGCGCTCTTGTACGCGCCAAGATGCGGGTTTAGACCACCCGCTACCCTAAACCCGCGATCGCAAGATACCGAGTTTGCGGAAAGGGTAAAAGACACGCCCACTGCCACACCTACAATGTGAGTAAGGGGAGTCGGCATAATGGGTAGCGGCTTTAGCGAGCGGGAGATTACATTAGCGGTTAGCGGAGGTTCCTATACCTACAATTTGCAGGTAGCAGCTAGTGTTAACGGGTAAGGGGAAGTGTACGATTGGGGCCTTAGACTCGGACTCGTGTGTTGACTGCAGTCGTGCTCTGAAATCTGAGACCTGTCCTCAGGATTTGGACTTTTGTTTCGGTGTGAGTGTGTCTGAGTCCAGACTTTTTAACACCAGGTAACCAGGGTAACCAGGGGCTCAGAGCAGCACCCAGTCCCCGTTACCACCGGAGATTGAAGCAGAACACCGTTGCGGTTCCAGCAGGTTTAAGAGCTGAGGTGTCGGATAAAGCTGCTCCAGAGTAGGACGACTCGGGAAACAAATGAGAGGTTTTTGTAGATGATGGTGGTCAATGCTGCAGGTTTAAATCAGCTGTCAATCAGCTGGAGCAGCGTTTTAATGCAGAACCAGTCTCTAGTAGTGCTGGGCGATATGGAAAAAAATCATATATCACAATATGGACTATTTTATATCACGATAACAATATATATCACGATATACCATAATAAAGTATGTTTTTCAGGTTATTCTCTGAAAAGTTTGACAAAAATTTCATTGCTTACTTTTCAACTTTTATTTTGAAAGGACATTTAGCTGAACTGTCACAAACATACATTTTAGTGCAGCAAAAACAGGTATGTACAGAGGTACAGTAGCTTTCACATTTTTTTTAAAGTGCACAACAGTTTCTGAGAGGAAAAACACATTTTTGCACTGAAGTTCAGCTATAAAAAATAAACACAAATTATTTTTCAACTTTTTTGAAATCTGTAACCTTGTAGTGCAAAGTTTGCAAACCAATATAAAGTGTCTAAAGTAAACATCAGGGTTGAAGAGAACTCTGTTTAAGGCATTAACCATGAATAAAAGTGCAAACATAAAAGGCTACTTTGTAGAAGTAGATATGTTTCTATCAAATTTATCGTTGCAGGTTATTTAATTACATATTTGCTGTAATAATTGATAAAATTAGGTTAGAAACGATAGAAGAGAAATGGCACAATATACACTTTTATATTGTCCCCATGATATGTATTGTCATATTGCCAGCAATAGTCTCTAGGATTCATTTTAAGTTCTTGCAGAGGAGCCACGTATTTGACCAGCATCCTTTCACACAATCCCGTTTTGGTAAAGTTTACGTTTAACCAGTGACTTCTTGTTCAAACCCTCAATGCAGTTAAAAATAATGAAAGCTTAGTGTTTTAAATTTAAATTTATTTTTACTGTGCACAGACAGAATACGTCATAACAACCCGACTGACCTGCAGTATGTTGCTGACTGTGGTTTACTTAGCTCTTCAGGCCTGGCACCACTAGAGGGCAGCGTTGGTTGAGGATTGATGGCCTGTTGAGGTCAGAAGTATCAGGACCGTCAGTACAAGTTTGTTCACCTGCTGCTGATGCTTTAAAGACCGCAGGTGTTTTAGGAGCTGACTGGACTTGGCTCTGATCTTTCTTTAATGACTCGGACTCGACTCAGACTGGAGCGATGTGGACTCGAGACTGGACTGGACTCTCTGAGGATGAGGTCAGTTTCCTGTCTGAAGGCAGACCCGGACCTTTATTTATCCCAGAAGGGAAATTCAACATTATAGTAAGGGCTTTTTTTTTTTTTTTTTAACAATAAATAAATGACAGCAATAATAATAATATTGAATTGATAATAATAAGACTGAACTCTTGTCTTCTGGTCTTCTTCAGTGGTGGAAGACCTGCAGGTTCAGATCCTGAGGCTGCTGCTCAACAACAAAGACAAATCAACGGTGAGTGAAGGAAGGTGGCTCGTCTCTTTTTAACTGATTAGTCAATTAGCATGTCGTTTTTTTTCTGTCAGGCTGTCATGTCAGACGTGTCATCGGCTTCAGGTAAATTATTAAATATTTCACACAAGCTAGTTTAACTCGAGACCGTCAACTTCCACGGATAAATTTTAGCTTTGCAAATTTAAAATTCAAGTTCAGCCTCAGCTTGCAAATTAAAGTTGGTACCTAAGAAAATGATGAGCAAGCATCATTAGCATCATGGTGTACTAAATGAAAATGAAACGAAAAAAAAAAAAAAATTTTAAAGAAATTTTAAAACTTCAGTCAAAGTCAAATTCTTTTGGGATAAAAATTTGGAAATTTAATATAAATTTTACAGTTTTGGAAAAAACATTAGAATTTCTGACTTCATAGACTGGAGTGAATCTGGAATGAATCTGAAGTGAATCTGGAATGAATCTAAAGTGAATCAGGAGTGAATCTGGAACGAATCTGGAGTGAATCAGGAGTGAAACAGTGAATCAGGAGTGAATCTGGAGTGAAACAGGAGCGAATCTGGAATGAAAGAGGAGTGAAAAAGGAGTGAAACAGGCATGAATTGGGAAAGAATTGAGAATGAATCAGGAGTGAATCAGGAAAGAATTGGGAATGAAGCAGGGGTGAATCTGGAGTGAAACAGGAGTGAATCTGGAATAGAACATGAGTGAATCAGGAGTGAAACAGTGAATCAGGAGTGAATCTGGAGTGAAAGAGGAGTGAAAGAGGAGTGAAACAGGCATGAATTGGGAAAGAATTGAGAATGAATCAGGAGTGAATCAGGAAAGAATTTGGAGTGAAGCTGGAGTGAAACAGTGAATCAGGAGTGAATTAGGAGTGAATCAGGAGTGAAACAGGCACGAATTGGGAAAGAATTGAGAATGAATCAGGAAAGAATCGGGAGTGAATCTGGAGTGAAACAGGAGTGAATCTGGAGTGAAGCAGGAGTGAATCTGGAGTGAAACAGTAGTGAATCTGGAATAAAACAGGAGTGAATCTGGAGTGAAACAGGAGTGAATCTGGAGTGAAGCAGGAGTGAATCTGGAATGAAACAAGAGTGAATCTGGAGTGAAACAGGAGTGAATCTGGAGTGAAACAGGAGTGAATCTGGAATGAAGCAGGAGTGAATCTGGAGTGAAGCAGGAGTGAATCTGGAGTGAAGCAGGAGTGAATCTGGAGTGAAGCAGGAGTGAATCTGGAGTGAAGCAGGAGTGAATTTGTAGTGAAGCAGGAGTGAATCAGGAGTGAAACAGGAGTGAATCTGGAGTGAAACAGGAGTGAATCAGCTGTTGGGTTGTTCCTGACATCTCCGTCCATCTCTTTCAGGGAGAAGCCTCTCGCTACATTTTCCTCAACAAGTTCAGGAAGTTTCTTCAGGAGAACGCCAGCAACAGAGGGGTAAGATGTCTGCAGCCGGAACCAGCCGACAGAACTCCGGTCCTCCACCAGTGATCACTTCTAAAGTTCTGAACGGTTCTGAAGCGTCCGGTGCCGATCAGCAAGGTTCAGTCAGACTCTCCAGCTGCGACCAAACAGAAATGAAGAAGAACCAAAGATAGCTGCTAACACAACCATGTGACCTGAAGGTCTGCGGACCCTCAGGACAGAACCCCAGAACCCCAGAACCCCAGAACCCCAGGTCAACGAGGGGGGGGTCTACCTGGACAGGTCTCCAGTCTGTTGGAGGCCACATGTGGACCAACAACCACACTCACTCTTAGAGGAAATTCAGAATCAGTCCTTCATCATATCTTCTCACGATTTTAAGTGTTTCATTGATTTTATTGATCGGTCCTGGTCCGGTTTGACTCCACAGGTGCCTGATTCTGTTTGTGTGTGTGTGTTTAGCATCCCACGGCCCTGTGTCCTCCAGAGTACATGGTCTGCTTCCTCCACCGCCTCATCACGGCGGTCAGAGCCTGCTGGGACGAAGGCGGCAGGAAGACGGCGGGCAGCCTGAGCAGCGAAGGTGACGCTCGCCTTTACTCACGCACTGGCTGCACGATTGTGTGTGTGTGTGTGTGTGTGTGTGTGCGCGGTCACGGTTTCATGAGCTGCAGCCGTCTGGTGATCAGGAGGAGCTTCTGTTTCAGATGTTTAGTTTTCAGAACTGGTCTGTACTGGTTGTGTAAAGTGTCCCAGTCCGTGTTGTCCTGACTGTGGTCTCCTGCGTCTACAGAGGCCTACGTCCCCCCTCAGCTCTTCTACAACGGGAAGGTGGACTACTTTGACCTGCAGAGACTGGGGGGGCTGCTGTCCCACCTGAAGAAGACCCTCAAAGGTTGGTTTGTCTCCATCAGTTTTCTTCACTTCTGAGCGTTTTGAAAAAGTTGGTTTGAAATTTTGATTTATTTTCTTGAAAATTTATATTTTATTCATATTTTTGTGAATTAATAATTGAAATGTTATTTTTTTTATTTAAGAGTTTATGAAGTCAGAAACTGCGTATTTATATATATATTTTTTTAATTTGGTGCATTTTTGAAGTGAGAAATTCTCTTTTGTTCAGTTTATTTAACAGCATTTAATTTAATAAAGTTCTCAGGGATTTTTATGCGCATTTATAAAACCAGAAATTTAGATTTTTTTTTTTTCCTTGAAAATTTTAGTTTTTTTTTTTTTTTTTAATTGCTGAGTTTATAAAGTCAGAACATTTTTATTTTTTGTTGAAAAAGTGTGAGTTTGAAATTTAGATTTATTTTCTTGAAAATTTATATTTTATTCATATTTTTGTGAATTAATAATTGAAATGTTATTTTTTTTTTAATTTAAGAGTTTATGAAGTCAGAAACTGCGTATTTATATATATTTTTTTTTTAAATTTGGTGCATTTTTGAAGTGAGAAATTCTCTTTTGTTCAGTTTATTTAACAGCATTTAATTTAATAAAGTTCTCAGGGATTTTTATGCGCATTTATAAAACCAGAAATTTACATTTTTTTTTCCTTGAAAATTTTAGTATTTTTTTTCTTTTTTTTAATTGCTGAGTTTATAAAGTCAGACATTTTTATTTTTTGTTGAAAAAGTGTGAGTTTGAAATTTAGATTTATTTTCTTGAAAATTTATATTTTATTCATATTTTTGTGAATTAATAATTGAAATGTTATTTTTTTTATTTAAGAGTTTATGAAGTCAGAAACTGCGTATTTATATATATTTTTTTTTAATTTGGTGCATTTTTGAAGTGAGAAATTCTCTTTTGTTCAGTTTATTTAACAGCATTTAATTTAATAAAGTTCTCAGGGATTTTTATGCGCATTTATAAAACCAGAAATTTAGATTTTTTTTTTCCTTGAAAATTTTAGTATTTTTTTTTGTAATTGCTGAGTTTATAAAGTCAGAAATTTTTATTTTTTGTTGAAAAAGTGTGAGTTTGCAAAGATAACGTTTTTCCACTTGTCAACAATCTTTTTCGCTGTAAAATTTGGAACTTTATTTTGGTTGAAAATGCTTTTATAACCTTTTCCAGTCTTTCCAATTGCTTCTCTACGACCACTGCTGATGTCTTTCCCTGTTGGCGTTGTGTTAACACAAGGCTGAATGCTACAGACGAGCAGACTTCAAAGCCACTGCTTTCTCCTGCTTGTTGTCTGTTAAATAGATAACCTGTTTCATGAAACTTGAATGTTACTTGTTCATCGGTGGTTCTTGTACCGCTACAGTACCGCTACAGTACCGCGGCAGCTGTAACGCTGCCGCTGGGCTTCGTTGCGGGTTTGCGGCTCGTCTCTTGGATCCGTGAGGGAAAATGTGACCGGTGTCTGTCTCTGTCCACCAGACGACCTGGCGACCAAAGCCAACATCATCATCGACCCGACAGAGATCCAGTCCACCTCCATGGACGACCTGGACGAGGACGAGGAGAGCGGAGCGGCTCAGGTGGGTGTCGTGACCCGAGTGGCGGGGTGGTTTGCGCGGACGTCGGTGCTGACCTCCTGTTTCTGTGGCGACAGAGGACGTTCGGCGCCGCGGCTGTGGGAGGGGCTCTGGTGAGGCCCAGCTGGCTCAGCTCTCCCACTCTGGGTCGGGCCAACCGGTTCCTGAGCACGGCCGCCGTCAGCCTGATGACGCCCAGGCGACCGCTGGCTCAGCCGGAGAAGGTGAAGGTTCGAACCCTGGCTGTGGAGCAGCGCACCGAGGAGGACAGTGAGTCTACACAGACGTTCAGCTTCACACCTGGACCTCAGGTGTCGACCGATACCGAGTCCTGACCCGTAACATTGTTCAGCTCAGGTCCATCCTCTTCTCCACCTGCCGACTCAAGACAGGAAGTTGCAGAGCTGTAAAATGTGACTTCCTGTACTGATGAAGACGAACTGGGATTCAGTCTGTGAAAGTGATGTGGTGGTGACTGCTGGCTGGATTTAAATACTCAGATAAATTTATTCTGGTTGTTATGTAGGTTTAGTTTATAGAGATGCTTCCGTACGACTTAAAACGCAAATAATAAGGTCTTTAGTATTTCATTATCAGATCATATTATTAGATCATTATTATTGCTTAGCGTTCTTCTATTATTTATTTACTTTGTTTTTTTTCTGTTGTATTTATTTTTTATTATAATTTATTTGGTATTTTATTAGATTTAGCTTAGCTTAGTGCAGAGTTGTTTAGCTTAGTTTATCTCATCTTATCTTTGTGTGATTTTGTTTATTTTAGCTCGAGCTTACCTTAGTGTGGTTTGATTTAGCTCAACTTAAATTATTTTAGCATTGTGGGGGTTAGCTTAGCGAAGTGTTAGCATAATTTGATTATTTTGATAGCTTTGCTTTTCTTGGTATGATTTGGTTTAGCTTAGCTAAGCGTAGTTTGGTTTAGCTGATCTTTGAGGTTTGGTTTACTTTAGTGTCATTTGCTTCAGCTTACTTAGTGTGGTTTGCTTTAGCTTAACTTTAGCTCAATGTGGTTTATCTTATCTTACTGTAGTATGGTTTAGCTTACTTTAGCATTTGATTTAGCTTAGCAGTTTAGCTTTAATTAAGTGTCGTTTAGTTTATCTTGATGTAGTTCGGTTTAACCTAGCTTTATCTTAGTGTGGTTTAGTTTATTTTATCTCAGTGTGATTTAGTTTATCTCATCTCAGTGTGGTTTAGTTTATCTCGTCTGTGTGGTTTAGTTTATCTCGTCTGTGTGGTTTAGTTTATCTCGTCTGTGGTTTAGTTTATCTCATCTGTGTGGTTTAGTTTATCTCGTCTGTGGTTTAGTTTATCTCATCTCAGTGTGATTTAGTTTATCTCATCTCAGTGTGGTTTAGTTTATCTCGTCTGTGTGGTTTAGTTTATCTCGTCTGTGTGGTTTAGTTTATCTCGTCTGTGGTTTAGTTTATCTCATCTCAGTGTGATTTAGTTTATCTCATCTCAGTGTGGTTTAGTTTATCTCGTCTGTGTGGTTTAGTTTATCTCGTCTGTGTGGTTTAGTTTATCTCGTCTGTGTGGTTTAGTTTATCTCGTCTGTGGTTTAGTTTATCTCATCTCAGTGTGATTTAGTTTATCTCATCTCAGTGTGGTTTAGTTTATCTCATCTCAGTGTGGTTTAGTTTATTTTATCTCAGTGTGATTTAGATTATCTCATCAGTGTGGTTCAGTTTATTTTATCTCAGTGTGGTTTAGTTTATCTCATCTCAGTGTGGTTTAGTTTATTTTATCTCAGTGTGATTTAGATTATCTCA
Organism: Hirundichthys speculiger; assembly: GCA_018398805.1. NCBI lineage: Eukaryota > Metazoa > Chordata > Actinopteri > Beloniformes > Exocoetidae > Hirundichthys > Hirundichthys speculiger. Next base: position 67,846 of record JAGFBZ010002159.1, read on the forward strand.
TCAGTGTGGTTCAGTTTATCTCATCTTAATGGAGTTTGGTTTAGCTCATTTTAGCTCGGTGTGGTTTGATATATCTCATCTTAGTGAGCTTTAGTTTATCTTAGTGTGGTTTAGTTTATCTCGTCTCAGTGTGGTTTAGTTTATCTCATCTCAGTGTGGTTTAGTTTATCTCGTCTCAGTGTGGTTCAGTTTATTTTATCTCAGTGTGGTTTAGTTTATCTCATCTCAGTGTGGTTTAGTTTATCTCATCTTAATGGAGTTTGGTTTAGCTCATTTTAGCTCGGTGTGGTTTTGCTTATCTCATCTCAGTGAGGTTTAGTTTATCTTGGTGTGGTTTAGTTTATCTTATCTTAGTGGAGTTTGGTTTAGCTCACTTTACCTCGGTGTGGTTTGGTTTAGCGCAGCTTCATTGCTCTTAGCTAGTTCTGTCTTGGTTGTGTCGACCCTTCAAGCGTCAGTCTTCTTCTGTAGCGTTCTCCAGCTCAACTCCTGTAACATCAGACTGCTCACAGAGATGCTGTAAAGTCTCTTTGATCTTTTATTTTTCCCATCATGCCTCTGCAGCAGGAGTCAGACTCCTCCATGTTTCTGCCGTACAGACTGCGTGCTCCCTCCTCACTCGCCTCCTCTGTTCTGTTCCCGTCTCCTCTCCGGTCTGAAGTCGAGGGAAGCGTCGGTGATGACGGCCTGTTGCTGGGGCGACCGCAGGAGGAGCCCGACCAGCCAATCGCAGACAAGTCTCTGCTGGAGATCGTGGATGGGATCGTGATGATGTACAACCTGAGCGTCCACCAGCAGCTGGGGAAGGTGAGGCCAGCGACCTCCCGGCGAGGAGAAGTCTGCAGGAACTCTCCGGTCCTGATGTCTGCTCTCGTTTTCCCGCAGATGGTGGTGGTCGCCGACGACGTGCACGAGTACGCCGTGGCTCTTAAGGACACGGAGGAGAAGATCGGGCGATGCCCCGGCAGGGTGAGTAGTGCTCACACCTGTGGTCTGGGACTTCAGGTGACCCTCAGGATGTCTCTCGGGTCAACGCTCTTCCGTCTGCAGTGTTCGTGTCCTCCACTGCCCCAGTACGGCTGTAGCGATACACTAATCTCACGATACGATACTCGGCTCACGATACGATATACCGATATTTGTCTTAAGATACATTTACATCATTTTCTGAAATATTTTAATGGGACAAAGTGATTTTGGTGACATCTTGTGAGTGTTCCAATGACTTTGTTTGAATTAATTGAACTTAAAAGTAGGTGACCGCAGAGAGGAGAGAAAGGAGGCCTCTGATTGGTCAATTCTACATCCACGTCACCGAAGAAATGAGGAAGTACCCACATCTGTACGATTCTGGTTCTCCACACTACAAAGACAGCACATATTCTAGTAATTCATGGAGGGAGATAGCGATGAATGTGGGTCTGGATACGACCGAGACGGTGAGGAAGTGGAAAAACGCAAGAGATAAGTTTAGTAAGTTTAGCTAGTTCCTGATTGTCCCTCTTGCGTTGTGGCGTTGAATAACATAGCGCAGACGTGATTCAAAATTGAGAATAAATCAAAAGTAACCGGCGACAAGATAACTGCGACACATCGCCGCGAGAGTAAACACAGCCCTTAAAGCCGGCGTTTTCCACCACTGAATACGGTCTCAAATCCTGACAAATAAAGTTTGGCAATGGACTCCGTAATTTTCTGCGACCTCGGTGAAGTAGATGGAAACTGGTGGCAACAACCGCCGTCACTGTCCAGTGTGGTTTGTTTCGGATCACGCCGCAACTTCTTGGGCTAGCTCTCAGTTAGCATTAGCTTGTCCGGGTGGTGACGTTTCAGGTGGGCTCGCAGGTTGGTGGTATTTCCAGAGTACTTCACGTTTGTGTAACACAGCTTGCAAACCGCCATACTTTTGTCTAAATCTTCGCTTTCCTTTTTCTTTTTAAACCCCAACTGCTCCCACACATCTGCTTTTAAGCACGCAGGCGCTGCGTTTATACTCGCCGCCAGCGACACTGGCGGCTGGAGGACTTAATGCGGGGCACGGGGGTTTTAAAAGGAGCTTAGAATATCGATATACAGTCATGGAAAAAATTATTAGACCACCATTTTTTCTTCAGTTTCTTGTTCATTTTAATACCTGGTACCACTAAACGTCATCATGTGACTAAAACAGACAGAAAAGAAAACACTGAATGCATAAAAGCAGTGTTTTTGGCAGTACAACGCCATAGCTATTGATGTAAAAACTTAAGTGATTTAGGTTATAATCAAGAAAACCATGGAAAATGGTAAGATATCAGCTCTTAAATAAAACTCTTATGAGCAATCTTTGTGGTTATCGTTATGTTTGTCCAAACAAATGTACCTTTAGTTGTACCAGGCATTAAAATGAACAAGAAACTGAAGAAAACAAGGTGGTCTAATAATTTTTTCCATGACTGTATATATCGATATATATCGCAGAATCGATAAAATCGCTCAGCCCTACACGAGTGGGCCGCCTGGACTGAATAATAACTCAGCGTTATGACCTGATCAAGTTACTCACCAACGGAGAGCCTGAGGCTTCTCGTTTCGTTTCAGCGTTCGGACATCCTGGATGAGCTGGAGAAGAGTCAGAAGGTCTTTGCGGAGAAGCTGAACCACCTGAGCCGTCGGCTGGCCTGGATCAACGCCACCATCTACTCCAAGGTGACCCGCCTGCTCCGCCCGTCCGCCGTCCGCCGCCCCGCTCTGCCGCTCTCCTGACTCTTCTCCGTTGCAGGAGAAGATGCTGGACATCTACTGGCTGCTGTGCGTCTGCATCCGCACCATCGAACACGCCGACAACACCGGCCTGCTGTTCGAGTTCACGCCGGAGTTCTACCTCAACGTGGCCATGAACGCGTACAGCGCCCTCAAGAACTACTTCAGCCCTTCCAACAGCATGGAGGAGCTGCCAGGTGAAGCTCCAGACACTCACACCTGGAGGAACCTCTGAGGCTTTAGGTAGAACCTTCTGGTTCTCCTGCCGTGACGTCAGACACAGAAGGTTGTCCTCCAGTTCGTCTACAGTCTCCGTCTCTTCCTGGGACGACTGGAGGTTTGACCTGACCAGGTGTTCAACACCTGCTGTGGTCAGGACTCAAACCCTCGTCTCCTGGTCCAAAGACAGGAAGTCTCACGTGGGCGACGTGTTTCTGATGTCCATGTCTGCTGTCACCCTCAGGCTACGAAGAAACCCTCACTCAGCTCGCCGCCATCCTCGCCAAGCACTTCGCCGACCCGCGCATCATCGGAACAGGTAACATGTTTAAATTCACCTGACGCATGACGCAGTCACGTGACGCAGGAGCAGAAGTGGAGTAGCTCCGCCTCTTCCTCTCACCTGACGTCCTTCATCTGCTGTTACTCGAAAGATAAACTAAACTAAGATAGACTAAACCACACTAAGTTGAAATGGATGTGATTGGCCAAAATCCCAAACTCCGCCCTCTGTGAGGTCATCGTTAACTCTTTAAACGGTCCACAACACTTTTTTTTTTGTAATTTTGCAAATTACAAATTTTTCTCATAACTGATTCTTATCATAAAATCTCACTTTTTCTCATAAAGTTACATCTTTGTTATTTTATTTTGCATCTTTTTGTCTAAAAAGACAAACTTTTCTTTTGCAAAAAAATTTTCAAATTCTTTTTAAAACATTTTTATTTTTATTTGTTGTAAAACATTTTCAAAAAAAACATTTTATTCTTAAAACGACTTTTTGTCATAAAATCACAAACTTCAAAATTACAACTTTTATGTTGTGAAATTGTGAGTTTTTGTTGTAAAATAGAAAATTTTGCAACATTGTTACTTTATGTTAAAAAAAAAAGCCACGTTTTGTCTTAAAATATAAAACTTTATCACAAAACAAGGCTTTTTGGCCCAAAATTAAAGAACAAAATTCAAATTAAGAGTTATTCTTTTAAAATAGCAAATTTTGATAAATTGTTATTATTTTTTGTAAAATTGTGTCTTGAAAGATTGCAGTTTTTGTTTTTTTGGTTTGTTTTTATTAACCAAACTTTGTTGTAAATTCACAAAGGTCTTTTTGCTGCAAAAAGCAAAAAAATATTCACTTTTGCAAAATCGTCCATTTCTATATAAAATAACATCTTGGTTGTAAAATTGTGAATTTTGTATAATAAAAAATTTTTGTCCTAAAATCACAATTTTTTTTTTCTAAAAATCTGAATTTTACATCAGTTAAAAAAACAATAGAAATAATTTTTGTTAAATGAATCATAAAATTGTGAGTTTTGTGTGTTTGTGTATTTTGGGGGGATGTAATGCCAAATAATTGTATAACTTGTTTTACCTGTAATTTGATGGTTTCTATTGAGGCAGTTTAATTATAACTCTGGACTGCAGGTGAATTTAATCCCTATTTCCATAAAAACAGGAGATGGCCATTTACTGACGTCACCGAACAGGAAAAAAAAAACAGTTTTCTTGTTAAGTTGCAACGTCAGTGAGTTCTTGACGCCACACTGACGGACGTCACGCTGGCGGTTCTTCAGAGATGTTCTGCTGCTCTTCAGGGCTGCAGAGAAGAAGCTCTGCTCTTTACTCGATGACTCCCTGCAGAGTCGCAGCTCATTTCACTTTATAATTCTGCTGCTAACATAATGACTCGATGTCGGCTGGATTTCAGCAGCAGACGGTGTCCTGTTGTCGTTCGGCCCGGGTTCTCGTTACTCGTCTGCCCGGACGGTCGCTCCAGTAAACGGCTCCCGCCATCAATCACCCTCCTCCCATCAGAGCCTGGCGTGGAGTGCCGCTGCCGGGCTCCTCGTCAGAGTCCCGCTGCAGATCGAGCGCCACAGACTTTACGAGGGCCGAGATAAAACCGGAGCCGCCTCGTTTACGAGCCGCTCACCGCGCCTGCAGAGGCAGGAGGGTCGTTTATTTCAGTGGCGGCGAGTCAAAGTGGCGCTTTGAGCTCCTTCGTCCCGGTTTTAACAAACGTCTGAGAACCTGCACATGAAAGGCGCTTCTGTTTATGTGTACTAGGGATGGACCGATATGGAAAATTTGATATCTCGATTATAGTGACCAAATTATCACGGTTTACGATATTATCGTGATAGTCTTAATTGCTGTACAAATGTCTAAAAAACACATACATTTAAATAATTTCACAAAATCTTGTGATTTTCTTGTCATACTAAAACATCAGAAGCCAAAATCTTATCAAAATGAAACTTTCACATTAAAAGGGCAAACAATTGGCACAGAAAGAGGCTTAATTTTAAATGAACAAAATAAATAACAAGAACAAAGCTTATTTGTCTGCTGCAAATTTAAATAAACAATTTAATTTAATTTAAAAAAAATTAAAAAATTTCAGGAACAAAAATTATAGTGCAAGTTCAAATGAAATAAACTTCGCACTTTAAGATTAACCTTAAATAAGTATAAATGTGCAAATAAAGAAACAGTTGTAAAGTAGCCAAATATGTTGTTCTGAATTGTAGTTCACTCTGTGTGTCTGTGGGTGTCGCTGTGTTGTTACCTGAGGGTCAGGTATAAAGGTAGCTGCCTGTTATTGGTTAGCTGTTTGACCTGGAAGGGCAAAAGGTTTTTGACCGCTGTGGTGCTAACTGCCGGCGTTATGGTTGTCGGATCAGTTAATGGAATAAATTAATGTTTTAACTGCATCAGAAGAACATCGTTCCGGTCATTTTTCGATCAAGACGCAACGGTAACGTTTACGAAATGTGAATTAGCGAAGCGCGTCGACTAGGGATGTTCCTGGCGACTAATTTCCCTGTCGACTAAACGAAATTTTTAATTAAGACTAGTCGACTAGTCTAAAAATTACCTGCGTTATCCTCTCAGACCGGATGGGAGAACACCGTCTCCGGGTAAACAATGTCAAATCGCCTGAGTGTGGCTAGCACCGCTAGCATCAGCACCGCTAGCATCAGCACCGCTAGCATCAGCAGCCGTCGTCTCAAGCAGATTAACATCCAAATGCTTGAGTTGAATGTGGTTGCTCATTGCTCCAGTCGAGTGATTGTATGCTAGTTGTTTCTGACACAGTCTACATACTACCTTGTTTTCATTTTCTAGATTAAAGTACCGCCAAACCGCGCTGGTTTTGCGAGACTATCTTCCCACCGTGACATTTTAAAACTCCAGTCTACTCGAGCGTTGCCGCGGAGAGGAGGGCTGCTGTCTGACGGCTCTGTAGCCCCGACTAGTGGCGGGAGGCTGTATGACAGTTAAGCGGCCTTGTACATGAATAAAACACAAATTGGTTTAAACGACTAATATTTCTGGTGCCGACTAGTAAGTGGGCGGACGTTTAATCGTTTGGACGACTAAATCAAATTCCCCTGTGAAACAATGTTCTGCGGCACTTACGTTCCACCGCGCGGCATTTCCAACATTGTGTACGCTACATACATACTCACCGGTATTACGGTATATGAAAAATTCATATCATAAGAAAAATAAACACCGGTATTCAGTATGAACCGGTATGAACCGGTATGAACTGGTATACCGCCCAGCACTAGGAACAACGTCCTCTGGACGGATGAGACCAGACTGGAGCTGTTTGGTTTTCTCCAAGCACTGCAGCAAACTCACAACAGAGTGGCTGAACAATCAACGAATCAAGGTGTTGGAATGTTCTGGTCCATGTCCAGAGCTCAGACTGGTTGGACTGGTGGGACCTTCAGAGGGCTGCAGATCAGTGGACGCCCAAAAGCTTCAATGAACTGAAGAAACGTGAAGAACAGACCCACTAGTTTTGGTTTTGTAATGAATGTCTCCTCTGTCTGCAGACATCAAAGACTCTCTGATGCAGGCGCTGGCGAGCTACGTCTGCTACCCACAATCCCTCAGGGCGGTGGAGAGGATCCCAGAGGAACAGTGAGTCTTAAGTTTTCTTCCTGCATCTTCTCTGACTGGCAAAAAAAGTTAGATATTTGAATTGTTTCAACAACCTTCACACTTCACCTCAGATTATGAACTACAGGGCTCATCCTGACTTCCTGAGCATTGCATTCTGGGTTGGTGATGTCATCTGGCTGTTGCAGCTTGATTTGTTTGGTAAACAGATGTTTCGGTTCCACATGGAGACAGCACAGACAGAACTGGACAGATAAATGGACAGACTGGTCATGTGACCCCCAGGTTTTTACAGAGAGCCTTTGAAGCCCTTTTTTTTTTGCACAGAGGCGGGACCAGCAGCGCTGACAAACTGACGGGAACACGTCCACCAGTTAGCTGGTTAGCTTAGCCGCTGCTAACGCAGGATGATCATTCATGTTCCTATCATCTTCTTTTCATTTTGCCCAAACATCCTCATTTCAAGTGCCGCTAGTGATACTGACCAAGTGCTGCTGGACCCCAGAACAGCTGAGTCCAGCATGACTGGACTTCCCGCTGGAGGCCCGGTAGGAGGCCTGGTAGGGGACCTGGTAGGAGACCTGATAGGAGGCTGTTGGAGGCCTGGTAGGAGACCTGGTAGGAGGCCTGGTAGGAGGCCTGGTAGGAGACCTGGTAGGAGACCTGGTAGGGGACCTGGTAGGAGGCCTGATAGGAGACCTGATAGGAGACCTGGTAGGAGGCCTGGTAGGAGACCTGGTAGGAGGCCTGGTAGGAGGCCTGGTAGGAGGCCTGGTAGGAGACCTGGTAGGAGACCTGGTAGGAGGCCTGGTAGGAGGCCTGGTAGGAGGCCTGGTAGGAGACCTGGTAGGAGGCCTGGTAGGAGCCTGGTATAGGCCTGGTAGGAGGCCTGGTAGGAGACCTGGTAGGAGGCCTGGTAGGAGGTCTGGTAGGAGGCCTGGTAGGAGACCTGGTAGGAGGCCTGGTAGGAGGCCTGGTAGGAGACCTGGTAGGAGGCCTGGTAGGAGGCCTGATAGGAGACCTGGTAGGAGACCTGGTAGGAGGCCTGGTAGGAGGCCTGGTAGGAGACCTGGTAGGAGGCCTGGTAGGAGGCCTGGTAGGAGGCCTGGTAGGAGACCTGGTAGGAGGCCTGATAGGAGACCTGGTAGGAGACCTGGTAGGAGGCCTGGTAGGAGGCCTGGTAGGAGACCTGGTAGGAGGCCTGGTAGGAGACCTGATAGGAGGCTGTTGGAGACCTGGTAGGAGGCCTGGTAGGAGGTCTGGTAGGAGGCCTGGTAGGAGACCTGATAGGAGACCTGGTAGGAGGCCTGGTAGGAGGCCTGATAGGAGACCTGATAGGAGGCTGTTGGAGACCTGGTAGGAGGCCTGGTAGGAGGCCTGGTAGGAGGCCTGGTAGGAGACCTGGTAGGAGGCTGTTGGAGACCTGGTAGGGGGCTGTTGGAGACCTGGTAGGGGACCTGGTAGGAGGCCTGGTAGAAGGCCTGGTAGGAGGTCTGGTAGGAGACCTGGTAGGAGGCTGTTGGAGACCTGGTAGGGGGCTGTTGGAGACCTGGTAGGGGACCTGGTAGGAGGCCTGGTAGGAGACCTGATAGGAGACCTGGTAGGAGACCTGGTAGGAGGCTGTTGGAGACCTGGTAGGAGACCTGGTAGGAGACCTGATGGGAGACCTGATAGGAGGCTGTTGGAGACCTGGTAGGAGACCTGATAGGAGGCTGTTGGAGACCTGGTAGGAGACCTGGTAGGAGACCTGATAGGAGGCTGTTGGAGACCTGGTAGGGGACCTGGTAGGAGACCTGGTAGGAGGCTGTTGGAGACCTGGTAGGGGACCTGATAGGAGACCTGGTAGGAGGCTGTTGGAGACCTGGTAGGAGACCTGATAGGAGGCTGTTGGAGACCTGGTAGGAGACCTGGTAGGAGGCTGTTGGAGACCTGGTAGGGGACCTGGTAGGGGACCTGGTAGGAGGCCTGGTAGGAGGCCTGATAGGAGACCTGGTAGGAGACCTGGTAGGAGGCCTGGTAGGAGGCCTGGTAGGAGGCCTGGTAGGAGGCCTGGTAGGAGGCCTGGTAGGAGACCTGGTAGGAGGCCTGATAGGAGACCTGGTAGGAGACCTGGTAGGAGGCCTGGTAGGAGGCCTGGTAGGAGACCTGGTAGGAGGCCTGGTAGGAGACCTGATAGGAGGCTGTTGGAGACCTGGTAGGAGGCCTGGTAGGAGGTCTGGTAGGAGGCCTGGTAGGAGACCTGATAGGAGACCTGGTAGGAGGCCTGGTAGGAGGCCTGATAGGAGACCTGGTAGGAGACCTGATAGGAGGCTGTTGGAGACCTGGTAGGAGGCCTGGTAGGAGGCCTGGTAGGAGGCCTGGTAGGAGACCTGGTAGGAGGCTGTTGGAGACCTGGTAGGGGGCTGTTGGAGACCTGGTAGGGGACCTGGTAGGAGGCCTGGTAGGAGGCCTGGTAGGAGGTCTGGTAGGAGACCTGGTAGGAGGCTGTTGGAGACCTGGTAGGGGGCTGTTGGAGACCTGGTAGGGGACCTGGTAGGAGGCCTGGTAGGAGACCTGATAGGAGGCCTGGTAGGAGACCTGGTAGGAGGCTGTTGGAGACCTGGTAGGAGACCTGGTAGGAGGCTGTTGGAGACCTGGTAGGGGACCTGATAGGAGACCTGGTAGGAGGCTGTTGGAGACCTGGTAGGAGACCTGATAGGAGGCTGTTGGAGACCTGGTAGGAGACCTGGTAGGAGGCTGTTGGAGACCTGGTAGGGGACCTGGTAGGGGACCTGGTAGGAGGCCTGGTAGGAGGCCTGATAGGAGACCTGGTAGGAGACCTGGTAGGAGGCCTGGTAGGAGGCCTGGTAGGAGGCCTGGTAGGAGCCTGGTAGGAGGCCTGGTAGGAGGCCTGGTAGGAGACCTGGTAGGAGGCCCTGATAGGAGACCTGGTAGGAGAGGCCTGGTAGGAGGCCTGGTAGGAGGCCTGGTAGGAGACCTGGTAGGAGGCCTGGTAGGAGACCTGATAGGAGGCTGTTGGAGACCTGGTAGGAGGCCTGGTAGGAGGTCTGGTAGGAGGCCTGGTAGGAGACCTGATAGGAGACCTGGTAGGAGGCCGGGTAGGAGGCCTGATAGAGAGACCTGGTAGGAGACCTGATAGGAGGCTGTTGGAGACCTGGTAGGAGGCCTGGTAGGAGGCCTGGTAGGAGGCCTGGTAGGAGACCTGGTAGGAGGCTGTTGGAGACCTGGTAGGGGGCTGTTGGAGACCTGGTAGGGGACCTGGTAGGAGGCCTGGTAGGAGGCCTGGTAGGAGGTCTGGTAGGAGACCTGGTAGGAGGCTGTTGGAGACCTGGTAGGGGCTGTTGGAGACCTGGTAGGGGACCTGGTAGGAGGCCTGGTAGGAGACCTGATAGGAGGCCTGGTAGGAGGTAGGACCTGGTAGAAGGCGGGAGGACCTGGTAGGAGACCTGGTAGGAGACCTGATAGGAGACCTGATAGGAGGCTGTTGGAGACCTGGTAGGAGACCTGATAGGAGGCTGTTGGAGACCTGGTAGGAGACCTGATAGGAGGCTGTTGGAGACCTGGTAGGAGACCTGGTAGGAGACCTGATAGGAGGCTGTTGGAGACCTGGTAGGGGACCTGGTAGGGGACCTGGTAGGAGACCTGGTAGGAGGCTGGGAGACCTGTAGGTGAGGAGACCTGGTAGGAGACCTGATAGGAGGCTGTTGGAGACCTGGTAGGAGACCTGGTAGGTGTTGGAGACCTGGTAGGGGACCTGGTAGGGGACCTGGTAGGAGACCTGGTAGACCTGGAGGACCTGATAGGAGACCTGGTAGGAGACCTGATAGGAGACCTGGTAGGAGACCTGGTAGGAGACCTGGTAGGAGACCTGATAGGAGGCTGTTGGAGACCTGGTAGGGGACCTGGTAGGAGACCTGGTAGGAGACCTGATAGGAGGCTGTTGGAGACCTGGTAGGGGACCTGGTAGGAGGCCTGATAGGAGCAGGTGAGCGGGGCTTAGGTGAGCGGGGCTCAGGTAAGTCGGGCTCAGGTGAGCGGGGCTCAGGTGAGCGGGGCTCAGGTGAGCGGGGCTTAGGTGAGCGGGGCTCAGGTGAGTCGGGCTCAGGTGAGCGGGGCTCAGGTGAGCGGGGCTCAGGTGAGCTGGGCTCAGGTGAGCGGGGCTCAGGTGAGCGGGGCTCAGGTGAGCTGGGCTCAGGTGAGCAAGGCTCAGGTGAGCTGCACCTGCAAGTGTTGATCCGTGATGTGTGTTTGTGTCGTCAGACGGGTGGCCATGATGAAGAACCTGCTGGCTCCGTACGAGCAGAGACCCTGGGCTCAGACCAACTGGATCCTGGTCCGTCTGTGGAGGGTGAGCATGCACACACTCACACACACACACACACACACACACACATGCACGTTCACATTCAGTGTTTCAACATAAACATAAACATCCGTCCCCTCCCACTAGCCACACCCACAAGCCATGATATCTAAGGAGTATTATACCTGGAGTGTTATAGAGAACTGCTGGAAGTCAAGTATTGAGTTACAAGATAGATAAACAATAATAAAAAAAAAAATAGGATGAGTAAATAAATAAACAAACAGGACGAAATAGATGAATAAAGGTAAATAAGTAGAAGAAGGCAGATTTAGGCACTATAACTGACAGAAATGGACATTTCAGATTATTATTTTTTTGCGTTTGAGCATGTGTCCAGCTCCTCTTCCTCCTCTAACTGGCCTCTCCTTCCTCTTCCTCTCTGCCAGGGCTGTGGTTTCGGCTACAGGTACACCCGCCTGCCTCACCTGCTGAAGACCAAACCCGAGGACGCCAACCTGCCCAGCCTGCAGAGTACGTTTCCGCCAAGCGCTCACGCATAGTGCTGGGCGGTATGAGCAAAAATTTATATCACTGTATTTTTCAAAATTATATCGGTTTCACGGTATATCACGGTATTTTTTTTTTTTTTTTGAAGGCACAACTGGGTGTTAACCACATTTTTCTAATAATTTAAAGAGGAATTGCTGCAGTAAATTGGCTTAGAATGACCTATTTTACTGTCACGAGGAGTGAATATTGTAGAAAAACATTCATATCTACACTAGTATTAATACAGGTTTGCATGGCCTCACAAAATGATACTATTTACAAAGAGGTGGCACTCGTTATTCTAATTAAGTGAAGGAATCAGAATGATGATAGTTGCAGTTAAAATACAGAACCTTTTTATTTTTCAAATTGTGCAAACAACTTGAAAAACATTTTGTAAAAAAAATCAACATTAACTACACAATGTAAACAATGTTCTCCAGATATTTCAACAAATAAATAGTAAACATTCATGCATACGTTCCTTGTATTCTAACAGATGTTTGCTGCTTAGGTGGTGTAGCAGATTGCTGGTGTAGCCTCCTGCGGCTACAACTTTAGCTCGGCAACATTTGCAGATTATTGTAGTTTGTTGGACGTCGTCTTTTTTAAATCCAAAGAACTTCTACGCGACAGACACGGCTCCTCGTTTAGGAAGAAGTTCCTCAGTCTCATGTTGCCGTTCTGGAGCTTCCACTTTGGGATTTTCTCTGTTAGCAGCCATCACCGTTTAACCGTAAGCTAGTAGCGTGTTGCGCCTCCAGTGCAACTGCAAAACAGTCCCCTGTGAAACAATGTTCTGCGGCACTTACGTTCCGCCGCGCGGCGTTCCCGACGTTGTGTACGCTACAGTACATACTCACCGGTATTACGGTATATGAAAAATTCATATCATAAGAATAATAAACACCGGTATTCGGTATGAACCGGATACCTGCTCGCGCTGACGGCGGCTACTCGAGCTCTGCTCCGATCTCTTCCTGCCGATGAAGGCGAAGGAGTGGCTCCTCTTCGTCCTCCCTCCCTCCACCTGCGTTCATCTCAGAGAAACGCCGGCTCTGCTTTGGTTTTTATAAATAAATGGAGGCTGTGACGGGCGGCCGACAGCAGGTTTATTTTTACCGCGGCGCCGTTTGAAGTGTTCTGCTGTGGAAGTGGCCGACAGAAGTCGTCCGGGACAGTTAGCAGAGACGAAGAAGCGCTTGATTTTCCAGGCAACAGAACAGATTTAAACACGGATGTTTTTTAGGTTTTTAGTTTTAGATCTCAGACTTCAGACGTGCAGCTGCAGTAAAAAAAAAACCCATGTATATATTAAAACGTCACAAACACAAACTCCCCTGAGTTCGTCTCCACGCTGCTCATTAAACAGACGACAAATCTGTCCACGTTTCCAGACCTCCTCCCTTTTCAGCCAGCTGGGACCAGGTTCTGGTTCTGGACTGGATCTTAGCTATGAACTAGCTCTGCTACTACAGTGGAGCATCAGGACCACTTGAAGATAAAACACGTCTTAAATTGTGAGAGTAAAGTCATACTTTTTACGAAAATGAAAAGTCGTAATTTTTCAGGACCTTCGTAGCTCCTCACTTCAGATCCGTGAAGAACAAACCTGAGCCCTATTCGTGATCGTACCACCTCTGACCACATGGGGGCAGCGTGTCACCAGACCCTGGAGTGAGACAAGTGCACCCCTGGTGACACGAACTGGTATTACAGGATGTACTGACTCATTCACAGTCATCCACAAAATATTGTCAGAAATCAAAATCAAAATCCGCGAACTGGAGCCGGAGCCCCCCGAGGCCTAAATAATGTGTTTAATATATGTTTAAAAACTGCAAAAAAGTAGCGAGGTACTGCAGCGAAACAAGACAAAGGCTCAACTGTGGTCTTTCTGTTACCTTCACAGCCTCTGGTCTCTGAACCGTAGTAAAGAAACCGCTGGTATTGTGCTATTTTTGGCTCGTAATTAGCGGCTAACACGCTAACAACAACAACAAAACAAAAAATCCAGTTTTCTCTGCATGGAACGGGAACTTTATTGTGTCACTACAGGAACTTGTAACATCACACAGGTTGTATTGTTGGGCTCCTGTCGGTTAACAGAGAATGTAAATCTATACACGCTGGGCTGCTGTTGATGCTAACTACACTTTTCATCTAACCCTGTTTTCATTCTGCCGTCCCACGACACACACACTACATTACCCATAAGGCCACACCATTACCCATAAAGCCACCTTCTGAAACATTTCTTCCTTGTGAGAGAACGCGCACAACATCCTGTGATGTTTCCACAATTTTTTTCTTGACTTTTTGTTATATTATATGTTTCTGAAAAATCTGCGAATGACAAAAACCGCGAAACTTAAAGCGCGAATTGGCGAGGGATCACTGTATCACACTTTTTCCTTAATTTGTTTAAAACAAACTGCCTTTTCTTTTCTGAATTTACACAATTTTTTTTCTTGTAAAAAAATTAATTTTCCGTATCTTAAACCTACATTTTCTTTTTTCAGAATCAATTTCTTTTATTGCTACTTTAATCACTGCCTTTTTCTTTTTGAGTACAGCTTTTTTTCTTTAAAATGATTTTTTAAAATAAAATTGTGACCTAAGTCTTCTAAATTTGATGTTTAAATTCATATTTATTTACAGTGTAAAATTTAAAATTTGTTTCTCACAAAATACAGAATTATTTCTCATAAGATTGTGTTTTTTCAACTTTTGGGGAAAACAAAGGATTTCAAAAGTTGTATTTCTAAAATTATAACTTTCTCACAAAAATTGACTTCTTCTCCCAATTTTTTTATTTTTTTTTCAAATTATGACTTAATTGTGACTTTTTAAAAAAATCATTAATTTACTGGTTTTTTTTTTTTGTATAATTATTTTTTGCTCCTAAATGTTTTTATTTTTAATTTTTTAATTTTTTTTTTAGGTGTAAATTTGAAATTCAAAAGTTCTTTCTTAGATAACAAATTTTTTCATTGTAAAAAAAAAAAAACAACTCTTTTCTGAATAAACTGGCTTTTTTTTTTTCCCAGAAAATCTTTAATTTTTCTTTTTTTAAAGATAAGGTCTCTTAATTTTTTTTCTTTTTTACTGTAATGTTATGTCTGATTTTTTTGCGTAAAATCCAGACTTCATTCTCAAATATTAAGACTTTATTCGTATTAGGAAGTGGTCCTACAACAGGTATCCTTTAGGTGACACTGAAACACCCAATGATGAAAGAAACTCTTTAGAGCAATACGACCCCTGACCACATGGGGGACGTTGCAGTGCTACATAGCGTGTCTTTAATGAGGTTGCAAACAGGCTCTGAACCAGAACTGGAACCACTTTGGTTTCATCAGCACTTTCTGTCTGCATCCTTTTCTCTTTGTTTTGCTTCTTTTTTTTCTTTTGCTCCTGAATGAAATGGTGACTTTGTGCTCTCCTGCATGCTAACTGACCTCCATCTTTTCATCTGCATGCCGTTCAGGAGATCTGTCCATTGCTAGTTTCCAAAGTAAGTCCTTCCTTTCCACCTCTCACTCTTCTGTCTGTGGTTTCAGCCCTGAGCAGCCGATCACCGATCAGTCGTGCAGATCTGCTCTCTGTCAGCTCTGATCTTGGTCGTTTGCCCTTCTCTTGTTTTCTTTTTTTCAGTTTGGCTTCAGTTGCTCAAAAACAACCTAGAAAGTGTCTAAACCTGTCGTGCATTAATTTGGTTTATTATGTCTTGAGATTCAGGTTGAAGAATCTCGCACAAATTACGCTGGGGGGGGCGTTAGTCAGTTATCCAGCATGTTTCAGCTCGTTAGGACAATAAAAGATATTCTGACGTAAGTCTAATATTTTCACGCTGCCCGACTCAAAATGAACACAAGCACAATCACGTTTTGAAACTTTGTCAATTTTGCAAAACTTTATATTTTTATAAAAAAAAAAACAAGACTCACTTTAGGTAAGAAGAGGTGTGATACGGCAAAATTTTACAACAAAAAAAAGCAGTTTATTTATGAAAAAGTTTTGATTTTTTTTTTTAAAAAAAATTCATGATATAAGGACAACAATCAGTTTCACAGAATTGTTTTAAACTTTTTTAATGACAAAAAGTAGCAGGGTTGTGAATTAGAAAATTTTCTGTATGTTGTCCTAAATGTGGTCAAATTAATTTCTTAACACCCCCCGCCACATCAATCTCCAGGCAACGTTTTGCACCAGACAGGTGTGTCGCAGTCTCAATTTTCTGAATGCCTTTCCTCTCCTGCCCCGCCTCCTGTCCTCTGATTGGTCTAGAGCCGTGCCCGTCGCTGCTGCTACAGAGACACATGGCAGGGCTGCTGAGTATGGACAAAGACATGGCCGCCTCTTTCCTCAACAGTGTCCTGAACCAGCTCAACTGGGCCTTCTCCGAGTTCATCGGAATGATCCAAGAGGTGAGAATTCCGTGGTTTTCCTGCTTTTCTTTCCTCCTCCAAACACACCCCTGTTTCTCTGAGGCCATAACTGACGTCTTGCCCTCTTGGCATTGAGATTTGCTGTGTTTTTATGTGAGACAAACCTAGCATTAAAGGAGGGGGTGCTGACGTTTATCACGACTGTAAATGTAGAGGAAGGGGGGGCCCGAGGACGGAGCCCTGAGGTTCACCTCCCAGAGCAGGATGAGTGACCAGACGGTCCTGATGCTCCAGGACGCTCTGGGATCAGTCAAGGAGAGAAATCCTCTGGTGGACTCTGCACAGTCTCTCTGGAGGTCTTACACCTCCTACTACCCATTACCTGCAAATTTCAGATTTAGGAGCCTCTGCCAACCGCTAATGCAATCTTCCGCTCCCAAAAGCTGCTACCCATTATGCCGACTCCCTTACTCACATTGTGGGCGCGGCAATGGGCGTGTCTCTTGCGCTTTCCACAAATTCGGTATCTTGCGTGGTATTGGATAATGGGTGGTCAGACCACCCATTATCCAATATCCAAAATCTGCGAGATACCAGTACCGCAAGATACCGAGTTTGTGGAAAGCGCAACTGGCATGTCGGCGCGTAAAAGAGCCCATGAGAGCTGCTCTGATCTGGGTGAGAAAGACAGTCTCCATAGCGGTGTTTTTGCAAGGTACTGAACCGCAAACCTGCTCTTAAAGGCAATGGCTACTTTGTTAGCAAAAGAGACATTGCACATGAGAGCTTGGTTAAACAGGTGGAACGCCCTAACCACTCCCATGCATAATGTGCATAATATAGTGGTTAGCGCAGGTAAGATCACAGGTTTCAGGAGGTGGAAGATTGCGTTCTTTGTGGGGGAACGCCCCTCCTGCTACCTGCTATCCCTTAGGAGGTTTGGCGCAAGATAGGGCCCTTAATCTCATATCCAAGGCAGTAACTTGATCAATGATAGAACGTTTCCAGGATGTGGACCAGAGTCGGCTGCAGAAGAATTCCTACTGGGACTGGGACCGACGAGGGGGGGGGGGGGGGTTCTTTCCACTCACTAGTGCATTGGTTGATGGTCCGATGATGATGCGATGGTCTGAGTTCTAGAGACGTGGCGATGAAGGAAGGAGGCAGGAACCTGCAGCTGCTGATCGGGCTCCTTAGTGAGACACCCTGAATATTCAGACCACAGACTGGTTTTGGAGGCCAGTTCTGGTAGATGCTGCCTTGGAGGAACTGACTCCGCCCAACCCAGAGTTAATCCAAAAATGCACGAATGAGAGGAGCAAGTACATTTATTCAGCTGTACAGATGGAAATTTTATCCTGGAGGTTGGTGGAGATGGACTGTTGGAGCCAGACTCCTGGTGGCCCTTTGAGGAACTGTGCTGGCATTTGCTAGTGTTGATTGTTGGCTACAGTTGTCTATGATAGTGTTGGCTAGTTTTGACCATCAGCTACAACAGGCTATGCTGCCGTTGGATTAATCATTGTCTATGATTGGCCGCGATAGTGTTGGCTAGTTTTGACCATCAGCTACAACAGGCTATGCTGCCGTTGGATTGATCATTGTCTATAATTGGCCGCGATAGTGTTGGCTAGTTTTGACCATCAGCTACAACAGGCTATGCTGCCGTTGGATTGATCATTGTCTATGATTGGCCGCAATAGTGTTGGCTAGTTTTGACCATCAGCTACAACAGGCTATGCTGCCGTTGGATTAATCATTGTCTATGATTGGCCGCAATAGTGTTGGCTAGTTTTGACCATCAGCTACAACAGGCTATGCTGCTGTTGGATTAATCATTGTCTATGATTGGCCGCGATAGTGTTGGCTAGTTTTGACCATCGGCTACAACAGGCTATGATGCCGTTGGATTAATCATTGTCTATGATTGGCCGCGATAGTGTTGGCTAGTTTTGACCATCAGCTACAACAGGCTATGCTGCCGTTGGATTGATCATTGTCTATGATTGGCCGCGATAGTGTTGGCTAGTTTGGCACAGCTACAAACAGGGCTATGCTGCCGTTGGATTAATCATTGTCTATGATTGGCCGCGATAGTGTTGGCTAGTTTTGACCATCCAGCTACAACAGGCTATGCTGCCGTTGGATTAATCATTGTCTATGATTGGCCGCGATAGTGTTGGCTAGTTTTGACCATCAGCTACAACAGGCTATGCTGCTGTTGGATTGAATCATTGTCTATGATTGGCCGCGATAGTGTTGGCTAGTTTTGACCATCAGCTACAACAGGCTATGCTGCTGTTGGATTGATCATTGTCTATGATTGGCCGCGATAGTGTTGGCTAGTTTTGACCATCAGCTACAACAGGCTATGCTGCTGTTGGATTAATCATTGTCTATGATTGGCCGCGATAGTGTTGGCTAGTTTTGACCATCAGCTACAACAGGCTATGCTGCCGTTGGATTGATCATTGTCTATGATTGGCCGCGATAGTGTTGGCTAGTTTTGACCATCAGCTACAACAGGCTATGCTGCCGTTGGATTAATCATTGTCTATGATTGGCCGCGATAGTGTTGGCTAGTTTTGACCATCAGCTACAACAGGCTATGATGCCGTTGGATTAATCATTGTCTATGATTGGCCGCGATAGTGTTGGCTAGTTTTGACCATCAGCTACAACAGGCTATGCTGCTGTTGGATTGATCATTGTCTATGATTGGCCGCGATAGTGTTGGCTAGTTTTGACCATCAGCTACAACAGGCTATGCTGCCGTTGGATTAATCATTGTCTATGATTGGCCGCGATAGTGTTGGCTAGTTTTGACCATCAGCTACAACATGCTATGCTGACATTGGATTGATCTGATCATTGTCTATGATTGGCCGCGATAGTGTTGGCTAGTTTTGACCATCAGCTACAACAGGCTATGCTGCCGTTGGATTAATCATTGTCTATGATTGGCCGCGATAGTGTTGGCTAGTTTTGACCATCAGCTACAACAGGCTATGCTGCCGTTGGATTAATCATTGTCTATGATTGGCCGCAATAGTGTTGGCTAGTTTTGACCATCAGCTACAACAGGTTATGCTGCCGTTTGATTAATCATTGTCTATGATTGGCCGCGATAGTGTTGGCTAGTTTTGACCATCAGCTACAACAGGCTATGCTGCCGTTGGATTGATCATTGTCTATGATTGGCCGCGATAGTGTTGGCTAGTTTTGACCATCAGCTACAACAGGCTATGCTGCGTTGGATTGATCATTGTCTATGATTGGCTGCGATAGTGTTGGCTAGTTTTGACCATCAGCTACAACAGGCTATGCTGCCGTTGGATTGATCATTGTCTATAATTGTCCGATGCCAACCTGGAAGTGCCCTGGCTTGCAGTCTTTCTGGCCAGCGCTAGTGTTGGCTAGGACTGATGGTGGTACAGTTTGATACACGAGCAATTGGCTACATTAGCGCTGGCCAATGCTGATCACTGGTTACAGTTGCCTTTGATATTGTTAACTAGCATTGACCACTAACTACAGTTTGCTACACTAGCTGCAGTTGAAAAACCTAGCTGGACCACTAGGATGTCAGCTAGCTGTGTCATTTTATCAGGTCTGCTTTGTTAGCAATCAGTTCCTGCTGGCTTCGCTTTTCAGACCTGGAGGCTTCGTCCATCTTTTACAGACGATTTGTGGACGTTATTAAGTTATTTAGGTTGCATAAGTTAACAGGGAGCGTTGATGTCCGTTTTTTCCTCCTTCAGATCCAGCAGGCTGCAGAGCGTCCAGAGAGGAACTTTGTGGACACCCGTCAGCTGAAGGTAACCCCGCCCCCCCCTGTGCAGTCTAACGATGAACCATCAGCTCCGCATGTCCATCATGAACATACTGATCTGTGGTGAACACCTGCCTGCAGGTGTGTGCGACCTGCTTTGACCTGTCCGTCAGCCTGCTGCGGGTTCTGGAGATGACCGTCACCCTGGTGCCAGAGATCTTCCTGGACTGGACCCGACCATCGGCGGAGCTGCTGCTGCGACGCCTCGCTCAGGTGAGGACAGCTGATGAAGCAGACGCTCGTTTGTGTCCAGGGTGTTGAAGGTGACGATGTCTGTGTCTGTGCAGCTGCTGAACCAGGTGCTGAACAGAGTCACTGCTGAGAAGAACTTGTTTGATCGAGTTGTCAACCTGAGGCTGCCAGGTATGCTCACTCAAGAACATTTAGACGCATTTCATAGGCTTTTATTATGAAAAACTACAGTAGCTTTGGCAAGCATAAACTGAGATTAACTACAGTATCGTTGGCTAGCAAATACAATTATCTATGATAGCTCTGGCTAACACTGATTGTTGGCTCCAGTTACTGATGCTAGTGTTAGCTAGCATTGATTGTTGCTGCAAATTGGCTACAATAGTTGTTTGCTAACATTGACAATTGGCTGCGATTGCCTGCAGTTGCTTTAGCTAGCATTTACTGTTGACAATAATGGCATCACCTAGGACTGACGAAGCAGTTGTGATAATTGTTGGCTAAGGACTGTGTCAGGTGGTGTTGATTATTGGCTATGATTGGCTACGATAGCGTTGGGTAGTATTAACTTTTAGATAAGATCGTAGCTTTGCTAACATTGATCATTGGTTGCAGTTTTCTACCATTGCATTAGCTGGTGTTGATCATTGACTATGTTGGCGTTGGCAAGCATTGAAAATTGGCCGCAATCTGGCTCCAATAGCTTTGACTAGCGTGAATCGTTTTCTGCAATTGGCTAAGATAGCATTAACTAGTGATGATTGTTACCTAAGAACCACTAGTGTTGGATGACATTGACTAGCAGTCTTTCTGGTCTATGCTAAAGTTGGCTAACCTTGGCTGGTCACCAAATTGGCTACACTGGCGTTGGTTGCTAGCAGTGATAGTTGGCTGGCGACGATGATTGGCTACGAGTTTCTTCATTGGCGACAGACGGCCCAGTTAGCCTCAGTCCTTATCTAGTTATGTTTGGCCACAGTAGTTCAACAACAAATACTCTTAAAGTGGATTGTAACATGGAAATAATGACACCTGATCATAAAGAAATAGCAAAAGAACAAAAAGGTACAAGAACAGGTTTGTTCCAGCAGTTTTATAAATAAAAGTATTTTAAACTCTTCCCCTCTTTTTTTATGGTTTATCTAGTGGTGATGACTGGCTGCCTTTCTTCTTCTTGTTTTATAAAAACTAATTTACCTTCAGGTACAAATAAATAGGAAACTGAACCTGAACTGAAATATTACCCAGGGATATTCACTTTTAAGGTTTATTTAATCAAGCAGTCCAGAGAAGAACTGTGTCTTTCTCTGAAGCAGAGACATATTGAACCAAAAACTAGAGATTTATAGTCCATCATTTATTCATCAGGATCATTACTCAGCGCAGAAACAACAATGAGAAGATTGATGATCACAGCTGGAGGAGAATTGGTCAGGAAGAGGTTAAACCATCACAGGACCGTCACGTATCGCATGTGAGAGCCGTGTCCCTGTTGAAATCAGGTGTAAAGACACCTGCAGAGATCAGACAGCTGTGAACTCCTCCAGCAGGAACATCCCTCTTTCTGATGAGCTTCAAAAATTCTCCTTGATTTTTTTTTTTTTTTGTTCTTGTGTGTCGTCAGGTCTGGAGAGCGTGGACCACTACCCCATCCTGGTGGCTGTGACCGGCATCCTGGTTCGAGTCCTGGTGGACGGAGACCGGCTGGGGTAAGACACCTGTCCTCTGTAACTGGTCCAGCTGGTTCCCAGTTGATGGGTTTGGGTTTGGGTGTTCTGGTGTTTCTTTGTTTTGGATGATGGGATGATGATGGAGAAATGGTGGCTCTGCCCTGATCTGACGACTGGTTGGTTCAGATGGGGTTTGGGCTGCACCAAACCGACTCAGATGAACTCAAGCAGCACTTCACGAGCTCCTTTTGACTCCTATCGGTCATAGCATCCTTCCTCCGATCGTGGATTCAGAGTCGATCGTTGTTGTTCTCCAGTGAATCGTAGTAAATAAAAGGAAATTCTGACATTTTTGTTTCTATCTGGGGTCCAACCAGCAAATCCGCTGGAACAAGAATCATCACTGTATCGGTCCAACCTAGGGGTGCTCCGATCAGGGTTTTTGGGGCCGATCACCGATCACCGATCACTGAAATCAATATCGGCCGATCCGATACCGATCACCGATCGTATTTATTTCCCTTTGTTTCTTGCTGTCTTAGACCTTTTCGACTTGAAAATTGTGGACATGCGCCCCCTAGTGGCCCCGCCATAACTGGAGTGTGCGGTGCTCCACCAACTAACCCAAACACAGCAGCGTGGAGCATCTGTTACTGATAACGCAGACATGTCTTGGATTGATGATGTTAGGCAGTGGCCTCCAGTTACAGATGAAGGTAGTTTATCGCTGTTTTTAATGATTGGTTGTGGAAATAGCATGATCTATTCCCATAACCAAACACTAAAAACTGTGGAATGCTGCAACGCTGGTCAACAAGCCATAAAGTGGCTGACGTCAACAAGCCATAAAGATTATGCTACTGTAACGTTAACGCTAGCTGTAAATTAGGCTATGTGTTAATGTTATATTTAATTTATTTTATCATTCTCCTAATTCATTCATTCATTCATTCATTTATAGGCTTGTGCTAGCGCCGAGGGCTACAGTAGCCTCATACTGCTGTTCTTTCGGCCAGAATCGTCCGGGACTCTCAGCGAGACTATGAATAGTACGAGATTGAATGTTAGCGAAAACTCACCCGGCTGTATTCATTTGGAACAAAGTCCTTTCTGTTGATATTTTTCACCCACGTCTTCCTAACTTCTTGTTCTGCAAACAAGACAGTCTTCGTGCAGTAAAGGCTTGTGTATTTCACATACTTTCTTCTTCCATTGTTGAATTTTCACGCCAGTGTTGGCACAGTTTATGACGGAACATTATTCCCACTCGACCGACTCGACATTATAAAAATATATATTTGTAGAAAGAGAAAAACACTGGTTAATCTGCGAGCCGGTGAAAGTGTCGCTCTGTAGCACAACCCCGCAATGGCGGACGGGGTACTTCCGGGGGGGCTGGCCCGAAACGGTCTATAGACAGTGTATGCGCACGAGAATAGAGCGTTTTTGATCGGCTCTTTTGATCGGCTTTAATGACAATTCTGACCGATCCCGATCATATGCATATCGGCCGATCTGATCAGGTCACCGATCGATCGGAGCCCTAGTCCAACCATAATCTTCAGATAAAGGATCAGATCAGAATCCGTGTACGCCAATGTGGCATCATCATCATGGAGGCGTCACCCGGGTCATGACGGGTCGCTTTGAGCACGCTCCAAGGTCACACAGATCGTCTTCTAATCGACGCTTGATTAAGTTTTAATTAACGCATTCGTTCCTCTGCTGGGTGACCAGCCCAGACACATCAAACTCCCCCTCTGTCTCAGGTCCAATTACACTGTGAAGGTGGATCAGCGCCAGCTGTGAGGGAGGAGGGGAGTCTGGGGGGAGTCGGAGGGAGGTCACGGCTCTGCAGAGTCCTGAGAGGACATGAAGAAGTGGTGAATCCTCAGATGTGAAAGACGACACTCTGAGTTCTGGCATGTCTGATCGGGTGATGATGTCCAGATGATGGATCAATAAAGCCCTGATCTATAGCTGCATTTCAATGAGCTCTGCGGCGCTTCAAGGTGGTTTTAATGGCGATTTAGAAATGAAATATGTCGCAGAACTGCAACGGAAGCATCTTTTTAAATCGTCTCTAGGTGGTCATGTGACCTTAGTCGTCTCATCTCTGGTTCTACCGGTTCCTGGTGAAATCATAGACCAGCGGCGTCAAAAACCGTTTCATCCAGGGCCACGTCATCGCCGTGGTTAACCGTTAAAGGGTTGGTTATTCCTGTAGTTCCTGGACTCGGTCGACGACGGTGTTTCTGGATGAGCTGATGTCCAGATCCTGATTCTGGTCGGAACAAACCGGCTCATGAATATTTAGAATGTTTATTCTTGGATCTTTAGTTGTTTTTCTTGGTGGGTTAGGTTAGCTGGCGTAGCGCAGCTGCTGCGCTAGGCTAGACTAGGCTAGGCTACGCTACAAAACTGTGACTTTTAAACAATGAAAGCAAAAAATTAACCAATTTCACAAACTTTTTAACTTAATTCTTTTGTCATAAATGTCGGCTTTTGCAAGATTGCAACTTGTTGACATTAAATCAACTTTTTGTTTTAAAATAACAAATGTCATAAACTCACAACTTTTTGTCATTAAGAAAAAGGTTTTTGTCAAAAACTTTTCAACAAGAAGTCGAGACTTTTGTCCTAAAATCGGGAATGATCTTTGTGACGTTGAAAATTTTACAAAACTCTCGACTTTTATCATTTAAATAAACTTTTTGTTGTAAAAATGCAAATTTTGACGACTTTTTTGTTTTAAATCCAAGACTTTTGTTGTAAAATCTTTTGTCTTAAATAATAAAATTCAAAAGTCTTTTTAACTGACTTTTTAACTTTAAATTATTTATTTTATTTATTTTCTGTCAAAAAAATATCAACTTTTGAAGAATTGCTATTTTTTTTTTTTCATAATAAAATTATAATTTTGTTATAAAATAGCAATTTCACAATAAATTATAAAATTGAAACTTTTTGTCCTAAAATCATACATTTTTTGTTGTTAAAACAGTAAAAAATACTGACAGAAAAAAATAGTAACTTTTTCCTGTAAAATTGTGAGTTTTGTAGAATTGTGGTTTTTTTTTTTCCGTAAGTTTAGCAAATCAAACGGTAATAATGGAAGTGATTTATTATTTCTCCGTACCCTGGTACCAAATGACCCACAGACCAGTACCGGGCCGGGGACCCTTGTTCTAGATAACCGCCGTGTTTCCAACGTAGATATCTAACTCTAGATGGTCCAAGGTACCAGTCCGTCTAGTGGAGGTGTCGTCATCAGCGTCTGGCAGACCTTCCAGTTCTAGATGAGCTGATTTTATCAATCATTGTCTGGTTTATAAATGAATATATTATTTCTGGAATCATCCCCTCATGAAAACAGCTGTAGGAGGCAAAAGAAGGCGAAAGCTGGAATATAGAAGTATTTTATAAGAAACCTACCTGGTATGTAGACGGTCATTTCTGAACATATTACTGATTTTATGTTGTACTATAAATAAGATACCGGATTGACAAAAAAAATGTAGAGAGATGCATCTATCAAAGAACTGATGACTTTGAGACTCTCGCACAGCATTCTGGGAAAGATTTTAGTCTCATGAAGCTGATGCTTGTCAGCATCTGCTTTTGAGATGCTCCCTGACCTGAGGATGAAGCAAAACCGCTGTAAACCCACTGTTAGCTGCTGTAAAACCGCTGTAAAAACACTGCAAAACCGCTGTAAAACTACTGTTAGTTTCTGCAAAACCACTGTAAAACCACTGTTAGCTTCTGCAAAACCACTGTAAAACCACTGTTAGCTTCTGCAAAACCACTGCAAAACTACTGTAAATCCACTGTTAGCTGCTAAAAAAAACTGCTGTAAAACCACTGTAAAAACACTGCAAAACCGCTGTAAAACCACTGTTAGTTTCTATAAAACCACTGTAAAACCACTGTTAGCTTCTGCAAAACCACTGCAAAACTGCTGTTAAAATCTGCAAAACCACTGCAAAACTGCTGTTAGCTTCTGCAAAACCACTGCAAAACTGCTGTTAGCTTCTGCAAAACCACCGCAAAACTGCTGTTAGCTTCTGCAAAACCGCTGTAAACCCACTGTTGGCTTCTGTAAAAACCACTGCAAAACTGCTGTTAAACCACTGTTAGCTGTTGCAAAACCGCTGTAAAACCACTGTTAGCTTCTGTAAAACCACTGCAAAACCGCTGTTAAACACTGTTAGCTTCTGTAAAACCACTGCAAAACTGCTGTAAACCCACTCTTAGCTGCTGTAAAACCGCTGTAAAACCACTGTTAGCTGCTGTAAAACTCCTGTAAAACCACTGTTAGCTGCTGTAAAACCGCTGTAAAACCACTGTTAGCTTCTGTAAAACCACTGCAAAACCGCTGTTAAACCACTGTTAGCTTCTGTAAAACCACTGCAAAACCGCTGTAAACCCACTGTTAGCTGCTGTAAAACCGCTGTAAAATCACTGTTAGCTGCTGTAAAACCGCTGTAAAACCACTGTTAGCTGCTGTAAAACTGCTGTAAAAACATTGTTAACTGCTGTAAAACTGCTGTAAAACCACTGTTAGCTGCTGTAAAACTGCTGTAAAACCACTGTTAGCTGCTGTAAAGCCGCTGTAAAACCACTGTTAGCTGCTGTAAAACCACTGCAAAACTGCTGTTAGCTGCTGTAAAACTGCTGTAAACCAAGCCTTCTGCACTTCTGCTGCCTGTACGAGCAGGACAGGTGAGATGAAACGAGCCTCGGGCCACGTTTCATGCCACATTTATTCCAGGACACCTATCAAAGCTGAGATAACCTCATTTTAGATCAGCTGTGTGATTTAAATTCAATTAAGGTAAATTCACAGTTGAATCTTTCAGCTCTACTTGTTCTAATCTGCTCATTTTTTGTCTCGTGTGTTTTTACACCCTTTTGACCTTTTGCTTCTGCCATTTATGTTAATATTTTATTGCTACCTGCAAACTACTTTTGCAGAGCTCATCTTTGAATTTTTTATGCCCTTCTCCGAGCCCCAGAGATGTTATGGAGGAGGTGAACGTTTGAATGCTGATGTCTGCAGACTTTAGGTGGAAAGTTCAAGTCGGTGTGAGCTGCAGCTTCATGTCCTCGCATCACTTGAAAAAACCGAATCCCACTGAGATGGTTTTAGGAAAGATTGGAACCGCGTTAGAGGAGACGGTCAGTCAGTTTAAATGTATGATCCCCCATTAATTCAGCTGAGGGGGCGGAGCTAAGCTGCTCCTTAACGGACCGCTGTGCTGTGAGTCACTGCTGATGTCATCAAGACTGTGATTCAGAGCTGGTTGATGAAGTTTTAAAATCTAATTTGAAGCTAAAATAGAAAATTCTGATTTTACATCATTTTGATTTTAGAGCAAAAAGTTGAGATGTTTTCGGTGGACGTGTCCTTACAGGATCAGAGCTGAGCATTTTTCTGTCGTTTGACGTGCTGCTCGTGCGTCAGGTCGTTTCTCTGACTAAAATGTCCCGAATGATCCATTAGATTATTTAAACCGTCTTAAATCTCCCAGCAGCCCCCCCGCCTGCTCCACTCTTCCCCTCCGTCTCATCTTGTACTTGACATTCAGAGCAGATTGCATCTGTCCATCATCCTCGCCCGTCTCTGCTGGGAACGAGCAGAATAGATGGAGTTAATTACTCTCCATCAGCGGAGACGAGAGGCGACCCGCAGCCTCCACAGATCTGGTTCTGAGTGGTCCGGCGTTCGTGGACTTGGAGGTGTTCAGGGTTCAGGGCGGTCTCAGGTTGATGGGCAGCAGTCGTTGAGAATGAACGTAAACATTAACGTCGCGTTACACCGGCAGATGCGTAAGTAATGTGGTATCAATATTTATGCTCTTTGGTTCAGACGACCTCCAGTTGATATCTGGTTGGATTTTTTTTAAAGAACTTAACAAAACTTAACAACTTAACAAAAATAAAAAGGAGGCCAGAATCAGAATCTGTCTAGAACACTCCGCTACACTCCACACTAGGGATGTTCCTGGTGACTAATTTCCCTGTCGACTAAACGAAAATTTTAATTAAGACTAGTCAACTAGTCTAAAAAAAAAAGGAAAACACTCAGAAAACAGTGAAAATTTAGCACAATTTATTGAAACATCGAAACAGAATTTGAAACATTGTCCCAAAAAATATTGTGTGTAACAAGAGTTCTTTAAGCCTTTAATCACAATGTTCAACAACCATGTCGGATTTTAAATGCCGCTGAAGTACGAGACACTTTGCACCGTGCAGTATGAATGAATGTGAACATGAAGGCAACTCAGCCAAACGTTAACCACCAAAATAAATAAATTGCCTCTGACACATTGAATCTTGCAGATTATCCGACAAAAATTATTGCTTTAATTCACTTTCAAGTTAATAAAACATCTAAATTATAATTAAATTTCAACCGAAACGAGCAGCATTTTGCACAGTGCAGTATGAATATAAACCCTGCACATCCGACAAAAACTCACTTAAAGTTAACAAATAACGTAACATCTAAAAAAGATAAATTGCTGCTGAATTATTAAGCTCTATGCGCAGTTCAATATGAGTGTAAAATTAAACAAACATCTAAAATCTCTCAGACCGGACGGGAGAACACGTCTCCGGGTAAACAATGTCAAATCGGCCTGAGTGTGGCTAGCACCGCTAGCATCAGCACCGCTAGCATCAGCAGCCGTCGTCTCATGCAGATTAACATCCAAATGCTTGAGTCTAATGTGGTTGCTCATTGCTCCAGTCGAGTGATTGTATGCCAGTTGTTTCTGACACAGTCTACATGCTACCTTGTTTTCATTTTCTAGATTAAAGTACCGCCAAACCGCGCTGGTTTAACGAGACTATCTTCCCACCGTGCCGTTTTAAAACTCCGGTCTACTCGAGCGTTGCTGTGGAGAGGAGGACTGCTGTCTGACGGCTCTGTAGCTCCGACTAGTGGCGGGCAGCTGTATGACAGTTAAGCGGCCTTGTACATGAATAAAACACAAATTGGTTTAAACGACTAATATTTCTGGTGCCGACTAGAAAGTGGGCTGACGTTTAATCGGTTAGACGACTAATCGCGCGCATCCGTACTCCACACCATGAGCCCTCCAGCGCCGTGCTTGACACTGGGGTACGAGCTGTGTTTGGTTTTCTACAGACATTCAGGCACAATATTCTGGTCCAGTCCTGTCTGATGTGCTCGGGCCCTCAATGGTCTTGTCTGATCTGATCCAGACCAGTCTGTTCTGATCTGGTCCAATCCAGTATGTTGCATTCCATTCCGATCTGATCCAATCTGGGCTGATCCTGTCCGGTCCACTCTGGTCCGATCCGATCTGACCCAGACTGGACCGGACCACATCTCATCAGACTGTCCAGGCTGGATCAGGCCAGATTGGTTGGATCTAATTCTGTATGTCCAGTCTGGTCCGGTCTGGTCTGGTCCAGTTTGGTCCAGTTTGGTCCTATTTAATCTGATCTGGTCTGGTCTGGTCCAGTTTGGTCCTATTTAATCTGATCTGGTCTGCTCTGGTCCAGTTTGGTCCTATTTAATCTGATCTGGTCTGGTCCGGTCCAGTTTGGTCCTATTTAATCTGATCTGGTCTGGTCTGGTCCAGTTTGGTCCTATTTAATCTGATCTGGTCTGGTCCGGTCCAGTTTGGTCCTATTTAATCTGATCTGGTCTGGTTCAGTCCAGTTTGGTCCTATTTAATCTGATCTGGTCTGGTCTGGTCCAGGTTGGTCCTATTTAATCTGATCTGGTCTGGTCTGGTCCAGTTTGGTCCTTTTTAATCTGATCTGGTCTGGTCTGGTCCAGTTTGGTCCTTTTTAATCTGGTCTGGTCTGGTCTGGTCCAGTTTGGTCCTATTTAATCTGATCTGGTCTGGTCTGGTCCAGTTTGGTCCTTTTTAATCTGATCTGGTCTGGTCTGGTCCAGTTTGGTCCTTTTTAATCTGGTCTGGTCTGGTCTGGTCCAGTTTGGTCCTATTTAATCTGATCTGGTCTGGTCTGGTCCAGTTTGATCCTTTTTAATCTGATCTGGTCTGGTCTGTTCCAGTTTGGTCCTATTTAATCTGATCTGGTCTGGTCCGGTCCAGTTTGGTCCTTTTTAATCTGATCTGGTCTGGTCTGGTCCAGGTTGGTCCTATTTAATCTGATCTGGTCTGGTCTGGTCCAGGTTGGTCCTATTTAATCTGATCTGGTCTGGTCTGGTCCAGTTTGGTCCTATTTAATCTGATCTGGTCTGGTCTGGTCTGGTCCAGGTTGGTCCTATTTAATCTGATCTGGTCTGGTCTGGTCCAGTTTGGTCCTATTTAATCTGATCTGGTCTGCTCTGGTCCAGTTTGGTCCTATTTAATCTGATCTGGTCTGGTCTGGTCTGGTCCAGGTTGGTCCTATTTAATCTGATCTGGTCTGGTCTGGTCTGGTCCAGGTTGGTCCTTTTTAATCTGATCTGGTCTGGTCTGGTCCAAGTTGGTCCTATTTAATCTGATCTGGTCTGGTCTGGTCCAGGTTGGTCCTATTTAATCTGATCTGGTCTGGTCTGGTCCAGTTTGGTCCTTTTTAATCTGATCTGGTCTGGTCTGGTCCAGTTTGGTCCTTTTTAATCTGATCTGGTCTGGTCTGGTCCAGTTTGATCCTTTTTAATCTGATCTGGTCTGGTCTGGTCCAGTTTGGTCCTATTTAATCTGATCTGGTCTGGTCTGGTCCAGTTTGGTCCTTTTTAATCTGATCTGGTCTGGTCTGGTCCAGTTTGGTCCTATTTAATCTGATCTGGTCTGGTCCGGTCCAGTTTGGTCCTATTTAATCTGATCTGGTCTGCTCTGGTCCAGTTTGGTCCTATTTAATCTGATCTGGTCTGGTCCGGTCCAGTTTGGTCCTATTTAATCGAATCTAGTCTGGTCTGGTTCAGTTCAGTACGGTCACACCTGGTTTAATCCAGTTTAGTCCAGGCCAAGTCTGGTCTGCTCTGGTCTGGTCTAGTGTGATCCAGTCCAGTATTGCCCGGTCTGGTCCGATCCTATCTGGTCCGGTTCGGTCCATTCCAAGTTGGTCTGGTCTGGTCTGGTCCTCTGCTCTTCCATCAGTGATGTCATCGGTTCTGAAATCCTCCAGAACCAGAGCCACAGGTCTCCACCGGCTCAGCGCCGAGCCCACACTGGCAGGTTCACACGGCTGTTGCCATGACAACACAGCTGTGGAGCTTCCTTACATGTTGGATTTCTGCATTTCACTTGCAAATGACTCAGAAGAACTTCTTCACACACGAACAGTCAGAGACGCTGCGTTTCATTCATGATTTATTTCAGCAGAAACATCTGGACGTTTGTGTTTCATCTTTGAGCTTGTAGACAGGAACTTCCCAGCATGCACCACGCTACAGAAGAACAACCGGTTCTGTGAAGTTACGAATCTAACTGTGACACGATTGGATGAAAACACATCGTCAAAGTGTTGGTTTCCACAGCGACGCCTCGTTACCGTGACATTAATGAGTGACTTGGTCATTGGTTACCTTTTCTGCCCACAAGTTGCTCTTCCTTATCTCATATCTCGTCCATCTGCGCCGTCAGGTGCTGGGCGCTAATGTCCAACCCTCGTTACCGTGACATTAAAGAGTGATGTGACGTCTCTGGTGAATTCTGTTCTCCTTCGTCATCACTTCATCCTGGAACAATGCTAACTGGTAGCGGTGGCTGCATCAGTGTTAGCTAGCATTGACTATTGGCTACATTTAGTAATGATAGCGTTGGCTTGGAATCTGTTTGCTTCAGTTAGCATTAGCTAGCATTGACCGTTGGTTCCTTTTAGTAATAATAGCGTTTACTTAGAATCTGTTGGCTACAGTTAGCATTGGCTAGCATTGACCGTTGGCTATGATTGGCTGCATTAGTGTTTGCTAGCACTGATCATTGGGTACCCTTGGCTGTGATAGCATTGGCTAGCATTAGCCAGTGGCTACAATTAGCTATAATAGCACTGGCTGAGATTGAACATTGGCTACAGTAGCATTTGCTAGCAGTGACGGTCACAATTGGCTAGAGTAGCATTGGTGTTGACTGTTGGCTACAACTGGCTATGATAGCCCTGGCTAGCACTGACCATTAGCTGTAATAGCCTTGGCTAGCACTGACTATTAGCTATGATAGCCTAGGCTAGCACTGACCATTAGCTGTAATAGCCTTGGCTAGTACTGGCCATTAGCTATGATAGCCTTGGCTAGCACTGACTATTAGATATGATAGCCTTAGCTAGTTCTGACCATTAGCTGTAATAGCCTTGGCTAGCACTGACCATTAGCTGTAATAGCCTTGGCTAGCACTGACTATTAGCTATGATAGCCTTGACTAGCACTGACCATTAACTGTAATAGCCTTGGCTAGCACTGACTATTAGCTATGATAGCCTTGACTAGCACTGACCATTAACTGTAATAGCCTTGGCTAGCTCTGACCATTAGCTATAATAGCCTTGACTAGCCTTGCACTGACTATTAGCTGATATATATGAGTCGTCAACATAACTGCATCGATTTTGAAAAGTTGTCTATGCAGAATCATCTAAACCCACGTACCGTATTTTCTCTAATAAATGCTCCCTCCCTGACGATCACGCTACCAGGACTTTGATCAAACGTAAATTAAGCTACCGTGTTGCTTCCCATCAACTTTAAATGTTTGTAATTTTTCTTAGTGTTTACTAGAAAAAATACGGTAATGATTTTGGTGCTTAAAGGGTAATTTCCACGAGTAGTTTTTCTGCTTGTGTATTTAGTTTTAGCTGAATAGTAGAACTGTGATTTACTGTTGCTGCTGAAGAAAAGAGAGGAAGTAAATCAGCGGTGTCTCCAGACGGGTGACGTTACACAGCGTTGCATCAGTCATCTCATCATCGCTCCACAGTCGATGTGAGTTTCCTGTCTGAGCTGCGATGCGCTGCTCTCATTTATCAGCAACATTACGGCGAAGAACGTGGGGGGGGGCACGTTTGATCACTGACAGATTAGCTGACGACCAGAACAGTGATGAGCTGCAGCGCCGCTTAGCCGTAAACTGTCCTGACGGTCGGTCTGGGGGCGGGGCCAACTGCTCACTTCACCTGTCAATTAACTATTTAACATGTCAGCATTTCTCTCAGTAAATGTATTTCTAAAGGTGCAATTTCCATAAATCATTCAGCTAGCGATGCACGATAATTATTGACCCGATAACTATCGGGCCGATAACAGGAAGTTATGACATCATCCTGATAAGTCCGAACCATGACGAATAGCCCCGATAACATATATATTTCTGTCAACACAGCAGTGTCTCGCTCCCTCTGAGCCTTGAATGACCGGCAGTGAATGTTATGTTCAAGTGACGTCGGCATAATCAGGAAAAACGATTACTCAATCAGGAAAATCAAGAATACCCCCTCATGCTAGAAAACAACTCGTTAACTCGGTCATAATTTTAGTAGTTGCTGACTTGAATTGATATTCGCAGTATTTTCCCACATGTTACACATAAAAAAAAAAAAAAAATAGAAAAGTTTGAAAGAACAAGGAGCAAACGAGGGAACGGAGGAATTTACGTTACACATTGAATGCAGCATGCAGTTCAGTGCGCCGATAAAAACAAACAAACATGGCGGCTATTATATGGAACTTCGTTAAAGTTTCAGAAGAAGATAGTTCGCATTTGTTATTTGTGACAAATGCTCCAAGCGAAGGAGGGAAAAATAGCTTTAATAAGCTTTAATACGTCAAACCTGATCAGACACCTGAAACATAACCGTCGCTTCTATGGAGTTTTGAAATCGCGCTAACGTGAGCTAACATGAGCTAACGTCTTAGCTCATGAGGCTTGCCAGTAGTTTTTCATTGGAAAAAATAAATATCTGTGATTTAAAAAGTCAAAACTATTTTTGATTTTGTTCATAGTATCGATGTAATGATCTTAGGTATATATGTGTGTGTGTTATCGGTTATTGGTATCGGCCTTTAGGAGATGAAAGTTATCGGTATCGGTTTTAAAAACAGTTATCGTGCATCCCTACATTGGTAGCGACTCATGCAGGCCACAAGTGAAAGACATCAAACTGTAGACGTCCTTAAATTATGTGTAATAATGTGAAATAACACAGGGACAAAGTATTAATCACAGGAAGAAAGGGAGGTGCACAAAGGCATGGAAAGCCAAGACACCAGCTGAAGCTGGTTGGAGGTTTGCTGCTCAACATCTGGACAAACCTGTGGAGCACTGAGAACATAGTCTGGTCCAGAGGAGACCAGAACTGGACTGATACACACCATGTTTGGAGGAGCAGTGAGGCCCAGAAGATGGAACCATGAACCCAAACACACAGCCAAGAAACCCTCAACCGGTTTAGAGAAAGAAGACGGAGCTGCTGGAACGGTCCAGCCAATCAGCTGACTGGAGTCCAGCTGAAGATCTGTGAAGGACCTAAAGGTCAGAGTTCACAGTGGAGGACCACAAACCTTCAAGATCTGAGGACCGTCTGTGTGGAGGACGTCTGGAAGTCACCAACAGAGACTTCTGTTAAATACGTTTCAGTATTCACATCATCACACGGCCCCCGCGGTGGGGGCGGAGTCAGCTCCTCCCAGCTGGTGACATCACAGTACGGTCCGAGCCGGGTCGTTGTTCCTCTCTGTGGCCTTCTGGAAACCAGTTCTGAGGAGGAGGAGGGAGGAGGGAGGACGAGGACGGAAGTAAAGGATCAGAGAGAGTTGGAGGGATGGGAGGTGTAGGGAGGAAGAACGGAGGAGAGGTTTGATGGATAGATCTGAGGGAGAGCAGGGGAGGGTCAGGAGGAGAGAGAGAGAGATCACCGATTCATTAATTCAGCGGCTGACGTTGATTTAATCGTCAGCTCCATCCGTCCTTCCACATCTGTCATCGATCGCCTGCTGAGAACTTTGATTAGTAATCATCTCCGACACGTTCATCAGCATCCATCTGAAACCTGGACGGTTTTCTCAGAAGACCCAAGCGATACGAGGAAACCCTGGATCAGCTGATCGGTTTTCTCATAACTCCTGGGATCTTTACGATCGCTCCAGCTGTCAGAGACGCTTCACTCGTCCTCTCTAACTGCCGCTTAGACGTTCAGACTGAATTACAGTCGGGGACGAGCTCTGAGAAAACATCCGTCACAGACGTTTCCCTTTCCACTCCGTCCATGAAGATCTGCAGCCATGTGTCCGCAGAAAGTACGGCGAGCCACCAGGGTCATAATTTGTCACTTTAATGGTGTTCTCTGTAACAGAAGTAGCGGTTAAAGCAGCATTCATAAATTCCAGAAACGGCACATGAAACTGTCTTCACCCGCCGAGCTGTTCCTGATCACGTCACTCATCAAAAAGGCGCTTCTGTGACGGCGGGAAGTTTGTGTCACGTGGTTTTCTTTCTTTTTGATGAACACGTTAAATTAGATCTGAGCGATTTTATCGATTCTGCGATATATATCAATATTTTATTTTTCCCAGAGAATATCGATTTTATATATATATATGAATATATATATTTATTAGGGATGTCCGATATTGGCTTTTTTTGCCGATATCTGATATGCCGATATTGTCCAACTCTCAATTTCCTATACCGATATCTACCGATACCGATATATGCGGGCTATTTTTCCTCAAAACTAATTTTAGGTAACATCACATATCTCCTGTCGTGGAATTAACACATTGTCTGTGCAAAAAAAACAAAAAAAAACCCCCGATACCGATATTTACCGATATTAAATTTTTATGCCAATATCGGGCCGATAATATCGGTGGGCCGATATTATGGGACATCCCTAATATTTATATCGTGTATAAATATCGTGTATTGTATCGTATCACAAGATTACATATATATATATATATATATATATATATATATATATATATATATATATATATATATATATACTGTGCAAAAAATGTATTTAATGTAGGGCTGTAGCGATACACTAATCTTGCAATACAATACAATACATGATATTTGGCTGCCAAATATCGTGTATTGTATCGTATCGCAAGATATATATGTAATCTATGTATATATATATATATAGACGGCTGGGATAGGCTCCAGCAGATCCCCGTGACCCTTCAAGGATGAAACGGGTATAGAAAATGGATGGATATATATATATGTATGTATGTATGTGTATATATATATATATATATATATATACATAGATAGATTACATATATATATATGTAATCTTGCGATACGATACAATACACGATATTTGGCAGCCAAATATCGTGTATTGTATTGTATCGCAAGATTAGTGTATCGCTACAGCCCTACATTAAATACATATTTTGAAAGAGCTTTTTACAGTTTTGAGGGACACCACTAAGACATTTCAGTACACAGACAAACGCGTTGAAAAAAAAGTTTTCATTTTTTTTGCCCCTAGTGGTCATTAAGGGAACTGCGATCATCGTTATCGTTAGCTATCGTTACTGTCATCACTTTCTTCATCTCTGTCGTCGTCTCCTCGCCAGAGCTGTGTGCGCTAGCTTCATTGTCGTTGATGCGTGACACCGTGAGCGAACTTGTCTGAGCGGGACGGGAGCTGGAACGTAGCTCTGGATTTCACTGATAGCTAGGGGTGTGAAAAAAATCTATTTGGCAATATATTGTGATTTTCAGCCGCCTAATATTGATTTTTTTATTGCTGTCAGTATGTTGTAATGGTTACTCAAATGTGCAAAACACTAATAATAAACAATAAAGAAGTTGTTTTGAAGCGGATAGTTTTGACTCAATTTGTCCTCTGAATGATCAATATCATCTGATGAACATATACAGCAACTTGATTTTTCATCTCTACTTTTAATTTTGATATTAACTGGGTAGAATATTGCAATGTATCGTGGTATCGTGATAATATCGTATCGTGACCCAAGTATCATGATACGTATCGTATTGGGAGGTCCTTGCCAATACTCACCCCTACTGATGGCGGTGATGGCCCATCGTGGAAGCTCGACGATGCTTCGTTAAAGCGAACAAATATTCCTTCCAGTTAAATTGAAACCGATATTTTCAGATGAACAAAAGACCGCGAGATCACTGGATGTCGCTTTAACAGGATGCTGTATTTTCCAAATGCATTTTATTACAGTTTTTGGTCCCCACCGTTTTTATTAATAATGCGTCTTACTTAAGTAGCATTGTATGACCCTGATGGCTTGCCGTAGAGCAATAACAGCCCAGCGCTGATAAACCTGTTATGTCGGTGTCGTCTCGATCCTTGTGTGCTGGTTTAATGACGTGTTTGATTTCCGGGTCATGTTCTCTGGTTCTGCAGAGTTTTTCATTTTTTATTTTTTGGTGCTGACATGGTTTTTGCCGCCAGGACACGTTTCTACCGTCACGTACCAGCAGGTTTCTGGCAGAACCAGCTTCTGGCTGGTAACCAGAACCAACCACCTCTGGACCACTGATGGAAACATCCTGAAGCTCAGAGCGAATTAAGGTTCAACCTGGACCCTCCTCTGTTCTTCTGTACGGCCTCTCAGAGCGACGGATGTTAGACGTTCATTTCCTCCGCCGTCATGAATGTTTGATGCTGCGTGTTTTAGAGGGAGGAGGAGGACAGATGGGGGAGGAGTTTAGGAGGACAGGTGGGGGAGGAGTTTATTCAGGATCAGCCTGAAGCTCCTCACATGTTCCTGTGGAGATGCTCCGTTCCACGGTTTCGGGCCTGCAGGGGTTCTGGCTGATCCTGAGCTCGACCCCGACCCTGACCCCTAACCTCTCACCTCTGTCAGGCACGGACACAGGTAGATTCCAGCTGATGTTCAAGCTCCTCCCCTTTCACCCTCCCACCTCACAAGTGTTCTTTCTGACTTTGGACCCTGGACCCCCCCTGACCCTGGACCCTGGACCCTTACTCGGGACCCTGGACCCTTACTCTGGACCCTTACCCTGGACCCTGGACCCTAACTCTGGACCCTGGACCCTGGACCCTAACTCTGGACCCTGGACCCTAACTCTGGACCCTGGACCCTGGACCCTAACTCTGGACCCTGGACCCTGGACCCTGGACTCTGGACCCTGGACCCTGGACCTGGACTCCTGGACCCTGGACCCTGGGACCCTACTGGACCTGGACCCTGGACCCTGGACCCTAACTCTGGACCCTGACCCTAACTCTGGACCCTGGACCCTGGACCCTTACTCTGGACCCTGGACCCTAACTCTGGACCCTGACCCTAACTCTGGACCCTGGACCCTTACTCTGGACCCTGGACCCTAACTCTGGACCCTGACCCTAACTCTGGACCCTGGACCCTTACCTCTGGACCCTGGACCCTGGACCCTGGACCCTGGACCCTGGACCCTAACTCTGGACCCTGGACCCTAACTCTGGACCCTGGACCCTTACTCTGGACCCTGGACCCTAACTCTGGACCTGGACCCTGGACCCTACTCTGGACCCTGGACCCTTACTCTGGACCCTGGACCCTAACTCTGGACCCTGGACCCTGGACCCTTACTCTGGACCCTGGACCCTAACTCTGGACCCTGACCCTAACTCTGGACCCTGGACCCTGGACCTACTCTGGACCCTGGACCCTGGACCCTACTCTGGACCCTGGACCCTGGACCCTTACTCTGGACCCTGGACCCTACTCTGGACCCTGGACTGGACCCTGGGACCCTAACTCCCTGGACCCTGGACCCTGGACCCTGGACCCTGGACCCTTACTCTGGACCCTGGACCCTAACTCTGGACCCTGGACCTGGACCCTTACTCTGGACCCTGGACCCTAACTCTGGACCCTGGACCCTGGACCCTTACTCTGGACCCTGGACCCTGGACCCTGACCCTGGACCCTGGACCCTACTCTGGACCCTGGACCCTGGACCCTTACTCTGGACCCTGGACCCTGGACCTGGACCCTGGACCCTGGAACTGGATGGACCCTGGACCCTAACTCTGGACCCTGGACCCTGGACCCTTACTCTGGACCCTGGACCCTTAACTCTGGACCCTGGACCCTAACTCTGGATCCTGTACCCTGGACCCTGACTCTGGATCCTGTACCCTGGACCCTGCCTCTGGACCCTGGACCCTGGACCCTTACTCTGGACCCTGACCCTAACTCTGGACCCTGGACCCTGGACCTGGACCCTGGACCCTGGACCCTGGACCCTGGACTGGACCCTGGACCCTAACTCTGGACCCTGGACCCTGGACCCTTACCCTGGACCCTGGACCCTGGACCCTGGACCCTGGAACCCTCTGGACCCTGGACCCTGGACCCTAACTCTGGACCCTGGACCCTAACTCTGGATCCTGTACCCTGGACCCTGACTCTGGACCCTGGTCCCTGGACCCTTTCTGGACCCTGGACCCTTACTCTGGACCCTGGACCCTAACTCTGGACCCTGGACCCTAACTCTGGACCCTGGACCCTGGACCCTTTCTCTGGACCCTGGACCCTAACTCTGGACCCTGGACCCTGGACCCTGGACCCTAACTCTGGACCCTGGACCCTAACTCTGGACCCTCCTGGACCCTGGACCCTGGACCCTCCTGGACCCTGGACCCTGGACCCTTCTGGACCCTGGACCCTGACTCTGGACCCTGGACCCTGGACCCTGGACTCTGGACCCTGGACCCTGGACCCTTCTGGACCCTGGACCCTGGACCTGGACCCTGGACCCTGGACCCTTACTCTGGACCCTGGACCCTACTCTGGACCCTGGACCCTAACTCTGGACCCTGGACCCTGGACCCTTACTCTGGACCCTGGACCCTAACTCTGGACCCTGGACCCTGGACCCTACTCTGGACCCTGGACCCTGGACCCTGGACCCTTACTCTGGACCCTGGACCCTGGACCTGGACCCTGGACCCTAACTCTGGACCCTGGACCCTGGACCCTGGACTCTGGACCCTGGACCCTGGACCCTGGACTCTGGACCCTAACTCTGGACCCTGGACCCTGGACCTGACTCTGGACCCTAACTCTGGACCCTGGACCCTGGACCCTTACTCTGGACCCTGGACCCTGGACCCTGGACCCTGGACCCTTACTCTGGACCCTGGACCCTGGACCTGACTCTGGACCCTAACTCTGGACCCTGGACCCTGGACCCTAACTCTGGACCCTGGACCCTGGACCTGACTCTGGACCCTAACTCTGGACCCTGGACCCTGGACCTGACCCTGGACCCTAACTCTGGACCCTGGACCCTGGACCTGACCTGGACCCTAACTCTGGACCCTGGACCCTGGACCCCTCCTCCAGGCTCTTTTGTCCCAGCTGCTCGTCTGTCCCAGCTGTCCTCCACAGCTCACCCATCCGTCTCCTTCTGTCAGCAGCTGCTGGGATGTTTACCAGAACCAAACTCAGCTGGAGAGGCTCTTCAGGTGTGTGGACCCGAGCCTCTCAGGATCTGGATCACAGACGTCACCGTGATCTTCAACGTCTGAGCAACTGTTTTTAGGACGAGGCGGACGGATGTCAGTCTGGAGACGACGCAGCGCTGACCCGCTGACCCGCTGACCTCATGGAAACAAGTAGACTAACGGCTTCAACTAAAGGTCTTGGTGAAATGGGTTTGGAGGTGTTCTGAAGAGCTCCTGGAACACCTGAAGCTCCTGCACCTGCTGGTGACCCGGAGATCTGGTCTGCAGAAGCCTGTAGGCGTCCATCAGTCCAGTAGAGACACCTCCGCAGAGTTGATACCCAGACATGACGTCCATGACGAGTCCATAGAGTCCTCAAAGAGGTCAAGAAGAACCCATGAGGAACGTCACTGGACCCGGAACCATCTCTGGTTCCATCATGGGTGTGTGGTGAAGCATGGAGGAGGACCTCCGTCCATCTTCTCCAGGAGAAACTGCAGCTTCACCGTAAACTCCGGCTGTTTTCTTCTCGTTTAAATCTTCCGTGTGACTCTGCGGGAGGAAGCTGGTGGAGATAACGACAGGAAATCACACCTCTGATCTGCAGCAACCTTCTCTCGTTCGTCTTCGTCACCTTCAGGTGTCGTTTCCTTCCATCTCTGCTGGCGTCCCGAGTTCCCGGCTGTTCCTCCGTGCGTCTGTCCTCCCCCCGCTGCTTCGCTGTTTATTCTGAGAAACTCTGAGCTGAAGCAGAAACACCCAGCAGGTCCAGCTTCCTCCTCGAGACCTAAACCAGGTCTGAGATCATCTTCACACCTCTGAAATAAGGTTGTTTATTTAGCTGGTGGTGTTTCAGAAAAAAGAAACGGCGCCGGAATAGAAATTAATGCACCATTAATAAGTAAAAGTCCTCTAAAATTAATTTAGCATTACAAAATAAAAGTCCTCTACAATTAATTTAGCATTACAAAATAAAAATTCCCTGAATTAAATGTAGCATTTCAAAATAAAACTCCTCTAAAATAAAATAAACAGTGTTACAACATAAATCTCAACTAATTGTACCAACTATGGTACAATTAATGTGCCATAACAAAATTAAAAGATGGCATAAAGATGCGGTATCGCAAAGTTAAAGTAGCATAGTCAACAAAAGTCCTCTGGATTAATTAAATGTGGTGTTAGAAAATAAATGTTCTCTGAATATAATTACAAAATAAGTCCTCTGAAAAAGACTTTGGTAATTTAAGATAAGGACCTTTAATTTGTTTTTAATACTGTAAAGCATCTGAGTTTTAAAAAAGTCAGATAAAATCTATTATTTATTAAGGATTGTTATAATGTAAAAACAGTAAAAATAATAAGA
Source organism: Hirundichthys speculiger (assembly GCA_018398805.1). NCBI lineage: Eukaryota > Metazoa > Chordata > Actinopteri > Beloniformes > Exocoetidae > Hirundichthys > Hirundichthys speculiger. The sequence goes on from JAGFBZ010002159.1 coordinate 109,415, forward strand.
ATGATAATTATGATCATAAAACTAATTTGAAATTATAAAATGCAACAGAAAAATAATATGAAATAGATAATGCTAAATAATAAAAAGAAACAATTAAAAATGGGATTATAAAGTAAAAGTCTCCCCCCCCCAAAATAAAGGTAGCATTACAAAATAAAAGTCCTTTGGAAGATATTTGGTATTTCAAAATAAAAGCCCTATAAATAAATAAACAGATACTGCTTTGCAAAAATAGCTGCATTCTGAGCTGCGTTAATGTCACTTATATATTTATATATATTTAAGGATTTATTCTGCAGCCTTGGTTTGTTTGTTTGTTTGTTTGTTTGTTTGTTTGTTTGTTTGTTTGTTTAATGGACTGACTTGTGACGACGCCCCATGGAGCATCCTGACGTCTTTCACCTCTGATTCCTTCATTTGCGTCATTTTTCAGCTCAAACCTCCTAAAGCTCCTGAATCTGGATTTAGTTTCATCACCGACACGAAGATCAGCAGCAATAAAAAGAGTGATAAAATAATAATGGGCTCTTTAAACCGCCGTACCGCCGTCAGTAACTTCCTGAAAGTGACCAAAACAAAGGAGAGTAGTTGCCGTGGCAACAAACTGCCACGTAAAGGACAGGAGCTGAACCGAAACGTCTGTTAATGTCGGTTTCTCTGAAACTGGACCTGTCTGTGAGTCGGGTGTGCAGCCGGTGGTCCGGTGGGTCGGTGGGTCGGTGGGTCGGTCACCTGACCTGGTTCTGGTCCGACATGCAAACGTTGTGGCTGTGCATGTACATGCACACGTCCCCCCCCCCTGTTGTGCACTAATGTGATGAACGCTGCTCCCTCAGAGACAGAGACCAGGCAGACATGCAGTTACGGAGCTTTATTAACACAGATACAGATGGACGACGGGGGGGGGGGGGGGGGGGGGGGGTGCAGTGAAGACAATAAGACATTTCCTCACACAAAGCAGATCTCTGTCTGTGCTACACTTTGATCAAACTCGTATAAATATTCGTTGTAACCCCCCCACCCCCCCCCCCCCCTCCAGATGATTCTTCTCAGGCATGAGCAACGTCAGCTGGTTTATTTATTTCCCTTTATGTCGGACGTCTGCTCTGACTGATGATGACAGGAATCTAGTTCCAGTGGAGGAGGAAAGGAAGGACGGCCCGTTTAAAATGCTTTTTCTAATTTTAGTTGATAAAAGCTTTCCATCTGCTCAGAAACGTCCCAGATGTGGCGGCGCTGCACTTACAGGTTCTAACCAACGGGCACGCCAACCCTGGAAACAGGAACTGGAAGCTAAAAAGCTCATGAAGGTATCTGTAAAAATGTTCAGCCGGGTTTCCTTCAGCGGGGGTTCTGGGGGCGGGGCTTCATTTCACAGTTGGACCCGGTAGGATCCACTGACCAAGGGACCAAGGCTGGGACTTGTGGTCTGTTCCATTTACCTCAGAAGACGGAACTGGGAATGGCTGCGGTTACATGATGTTTTTTAATTCGGAATTAATAATTAGGAATTAGATAATTCCGAATTAAACTATTTTCCTTCGAGTTTACATGGAAATAGTAATTCCGAATTAAGGTTTACATGGAAAACACGTTTGTTCGGCTTTATCCAACTCCGCTTTAGGTCTGGGGGTTGGGAAGGGTTCTGATTGGATGGGGGGGGCGGACGTCTTTACATCTACCGGAAGAAAACAAAATTAGCTAACTGGTTAGCAACAACATTCCACTTATTTTTGACCTGGGTGGCGTCTCTATCTGTGAAACCTCCTTCATTTAACCTGGACGCTTTGAAAAGCTCACAATTTTTATGTTTCCTGCCATCTGTTCTTTTAATTATTTCAGGTTCCTCCAAGCTATTTATTAAATAAATCGTCTCTGCTCTTGAACACCGTTTACTGCGTGCTGCCCTTTTGAAAACAAGCCCAGAGCGGAATATAAGCGTCATGGCGACAGACGGGCAAGAGAACTAGCATGCGCAGAAAGACGGGAATTAATTTATACAGGAATGAACGTAAACATGACCGTGGAATTACTTAATGCGGAATTAAAATGGGAATAAACCAGCCACTTACTTCGGAATTAAGTTAATTCGGAATTGACATTTTCATATGGAATTAAGTATTTACATGGTAAATTTTATTCGGCTTTAACTTTAATTCTGAATTAAAGAGGAATTAAACTTCCCATGTAAACGCACTGATTGACGTCGTGGATGAGTTGACTGCGTTCCAGCATCAAAGTCAGAATTTCAATGGAAGCCCGTCTGCCATTACAGTGATCTAACTTTTGTTAAATTGATCAACATTTCAAGTTACGGCCAGCTAACTTTAGCTAACTTTAGCAAACTTGATTAACATTACAATTTTACTGGAGCTTGCTGACTTTAGCTCATTATAACCATTTAACATTACAATTTAACTAAAGCCACCTAACCTTAGCTAATTTTGGAGCTAGCTAACTTCAGCTAATTTTTTAGCTCAATTTAATGTTACAAGTTGGCTCTAAGTTTAACTTTAACCTCATTAACAAAAGTTTACTGGAGCCAAATAAATTTGGCTAATTTTGACTTGTGTAACGGGTTTACTGGAGCTGGATAACTTTAGTCAACTTGATTAACATGACAAGTTTACTGAAGCCAGCTAACGGGAAGGTTACGTTACAACAACGTGTTGTGCTTGGCACACCTGAACAGCGTAACGAAAAGCTCACAGTGTGACACGTTTGTCTGTGTTTAATTCTGACCTCATGAGTCCTCCCAGTTAAGACTTTCAGCCAGGAACTCGTAAATTCCAACTTTAGAGTACGAATGGAGACCGCTATCATCTCAGCCCCATAGAAGTTTCCAAAAGTTCCCTGTGATGGAGCCCCGCTGAGGGAAACCCGCCCTCTTTTAAAGGTACAAGCTGTGTTTTAAAGGGTGCATGCTGATGGAGGCCTCCACCTTTAACCTGGTCTTGCTCAGACTTTCAGTATCTTTGGTCTAAACCTGGATGGTCATCAAGCCGGTGAGAGATGGGTGTCAACCTGTCACAGTGGTTCCTGGTTGAGTGGGTGGACCGGGGAGGACACGTGGCTGGAGAATTGCACTTGTTTAAGTGGGAAAAGCCTCAGATTCAGGTGGGGGGTGGTGGTGGGGGTGGTGAGGAAGGAGGAAGAGGGGAGGGGTGTGTTCGTGCAGAGTCCGTCGCTACGGCAGCATGATGGGCGTGTCCGAGAAGATGGACACATAGGAGTCCACCTCCCCGGCCTTCTGCAGGGGCTGCTGCTCCGCCCCCAGAAGTAAACCCGGCCCGATGTGTCCTGACCCCGCCCTCAGCCTGCCGTTCTGCTGCTCTTTGATTGGCTCCAGAAAAACCACATGCTTGTTGGTACTGACCTTGCGGCCGGGGCCCTCCGTGGTTGTCGGCGGGGTCGGGGTCAGGATGGAGGACTGGATGCTTCCTGCCCCGACGTCGTTGGCGTGGCTGGGAGTGGCCAACCCCGGGGGGTGGCCCCTCAGCTGTAGGGGGCAGTGGCAGGGGGTCAGGTAGAGGTACATGAGGACCAGAACGAGGCTGACCACGCAGCCCAGCAGGGTGGTGAAGCCCGTGTTGAATTGCTCATGGGGGTCGCCGTCGTGCCGCGGCGTCACGGTCACGTTGACCTCCCAGGTCTCATTGTGCTGCCGGTCTTGAGCCATGCACAGGTAGATCCCGGAGTCCTGCTCCCGCGCCGCCGCGATTTCCAGGCTGCCGTTGGCGAACATCTTCAAGGACACGTTGTTCCCCGGCGGCACCACGTACTCCCCTTTGGGCGCCACCCAGAAGAAGGTGGTTCCGCGTCCGGTCAGCGACGTGATGCAGTGGAGCAGCAGCGCCGCGCCCGCCTTCACCGCGACGCTGCCCTCCTGCTCCGCCGTCGTCAGGTTGCATTTGTCAAAGTAGCGGTTGTGCAGGAGGAAGCGAACGCTGCCCCGCTGGATCCCGTAGACCAGACAGACGTGCTCGTCCCTGAAGAGTTTGACGGACGAGAATCCCCGCCGCTCCCACGACCGGAACAGTCCGTACATGGAGCAGTCGCACACCAGCGAGTTGTTGTGCAGGTAGAGCCCCTTCTGGACGGACAGCGGCAGGTTCAACAAGTCCTCCAGGGGCAGCCTGGGCAGGCGGTTGGATGACAGGTCCAGCGTGGTCAGGTGGGCGTGGCTGGTCTTCTGGATGCTGAAGAAGGGGAAGTCGGTGAGGCGGTTGTGGCTGAGATAGGCCTTGCGGAGGTTCCCGAGTCCGACCAGGGCTCCGCTCTGCACGTGGGCGATTCGGTTGTTGAAGAGCAGCAGCTCCTCCAGACCGGGAAGCTCCTGGAAGTAGTGCCGCTCCAGAACCTGGAGCTGGTTGGACGACAGGTCCAGGTGTCGCAGCAGACCCCCCGAGGAGTTCCTGAACGCCCCCTGCTGGATTACGCTCAGCCTGTTGCGCGCCAGACGCAACGTCTCCAACCGTGGAAGTCCCTCAAAGCTGCCCACGTGCAGCCGCTCGATCTGGTTGTAGCTCAGGTCCAGCGTGACGGTGGAGACCGGCAGCTCTCCGGGGACCCGGTCCAGATCCAGCGCCGTGCAGCTCAGGATGTCCGAGGCGCAGAGGCAGTCGCCGGCATCGTTTGCTCGGAGCGCTCTGAGAAAAACCACCAGCCCTGTGATGGACCACCAGGACGGCAGGAAACCAGTGAGACCAGTGATGTCCACCATGACTCCGATCTCCAACTTACACGTCTTACTTTGGAAGCTCCGGTCCTTTTCTGCTACTCCTCACATTGTTGCCGCTCGCTTGTTCATCTCATGTTGACGTCTTTCACTCACAAACTCCCAAAAAGTACCGACAAATGCTCATGTTCGTGCTCGTCCGGTCTGTTTCACGTATGACTCCTGAAGTCGCCTTTAACTCCCAGAGCTCCTCTGTTTAGTTCACTGCTGGCTGGACCACAGAATTAAAACTGTGTGTGATCGGCTCGGGTTCGTGCTGGAGAGGACCTCCAGGTGTTTTCACAGGTGGGAAATCAAAACAGAGTTCCTCCCAGCTCTCCGACCGTCAGACCCTGAACTTGGGGGCTCCTTGTTTTCCTGATGGAGCCGTCGAGGCTGAGCATCCCGTCACAGCAGCTCCCGCTCTCTCCGTTTGTTTCTGCTTCTCTCTCTCTCTGTGCTGAGAGTGGAGGGTTTCCACTCATGGAGACGTCCGTCCATCCTTCTGAACCGAGCGGATCCGGAGAGTTTCCCGTCGGGCCGGAGCGGACGACTCCTCGGTTCTGTCTACGTCTGTCTCCAGCTGTGCTCTGAGCTCCGTCTGCCTCTTCTGGTGCTTTCCCAGCTCCACCTATGCTCCTCCTCCTCCTCCTCCTCCTCCTCCTCCTCCTCCTCCCGTTTCCCTTCTCCGCTCACACTTCATCCTCACCCTCTCAGACGGCGTATGTTTCCACAGAAGGAGCTCTGCATGCGGCTGGACTCTCAGGAATCCGATTGGCCGCAGACGGCGCAGATATCCGTCTCGGTTTCTTGACGTCTGGCATGTTCGGCGTGAAATAAAACCAGTCTGTGTTGAAACTAACTGTCAGCGGCGGCCGCTGACTGATTTCAGAGCTGTTTCCATCAAGGCAGAGTCTCGGGACGGCAGTCTTGACAAACTTAAAGCACACATGTTAAACTCGACACCTCATTTTGTTTGGGCCGTGGAGTTTAGAGACGTATGTGGACCTTCAATACGCGTCACACCACTAAATCTGGATTTCTTTTCTTCTCTCAAATGAAGTTGTTTTCTACAACAGTTTTGTACGAACTAGGGATGGTCATAATTAATCGATGATTGATCATTAAGAATATGGTTGAAGAAATGAATTTTCCTCGATGAACCGAATGTTTTTTTTTTTCTTTAAACAATCTGAATGTAGGTTATCAGTGCACGTCCTCAAACAATGTGATGCATTTTGCTGTGCCACCGATAGCCTCAGTTGTTTCATGCGAGCTTCTGTAGGTCATCGCCTAATCATGAAGCGGTCGTGGTGAAGTGTGGCGTGGAACCATTTTCGTTTAGCAAATGAGCAAGTGTACTGCAATCACTGCAATACAAATTACAAATACAATTAATCGACAACGACAATGATGTATTACTTGAACAACGCGCATCCAAGCCTTGTAAAGGACGGTGGAGGCGGTTCATCATCAGCCTAGCCTAGCCTAGCCTAGACTCAACTCGGTGTTAGCACGGACCAGAAGGAGCTGCAGTGCACATCGAGCACACAACAAGCGCATCTTTTTAAGAAACAAAAAGCCTGTAATACTGGCGCCTTGATATAAATTGTCCTTGTTAAGTAGTCTCCTCGATATCTCTTCTTTTATTATCGTTGTTTTTTTAAAGAAAAGAAACAGGAAATGTCACGTTATTCTGGAGCACGAACATCCGGGCCACTGAAACACATCTGGGCATGCGCGGGCCATAGCAACCCAGGCCATAGCAACCAGGCCAAAGGGGAAAACAAACGTCACGCCGATATCGAGAATAATTTTCAATATAAAAATGTTAATGATTTAATCGATTATTAATCATTAATTCTCCCGACGATCGACGAATAAATCTTCACCGAATGCCCATCCCTAGTACGAACCAAAGCAACATTTATACGCAAGGCCCTCTGAGAGATAAACGGGCTGAAACATGGGACCGCCCATGAGTTCAGGGACGTGGTGATGAACAGATGTCTCATCTGGGTCCTTCAACAACATGAGTGAAACCAATCTGGAAAATAGGACATCCCCACCAAGGGCGCCAGTTTTAAGCCCATTTACATCTCAGATGGCTGCTCACACAGATGTTGGCTGGGCCAGTGATGGGTTTGGAGCGAAACATGTCCAAGAAAATAAAATTTCATCCAGATTTAAAGAGACGGGAAGTGAAGAGAACATGTTTCTGGTAAACAGCTGGTGCGTTTTCATTAATTTAACGGCGGCGTCCGAAGGGCACGGTTGACGTTGGAGTATGCTAACACCAGCCACCAAGGAAAGTGTTCGAAGGGTCCAAGATTTTCAAAACAAAATGGCAACAGGGATTCAAGGAACCAGCGGGAGGTCTGAGCACGACTGGTTGAGGAAGCTTGATGAAACTAACAGTATTGATACAGCACGTCTGGTCTGGTCACAGCAAAGACGTTACGATATGGGCAAAATTTAATATCACAAGACATTTCTTAATTTTGGTCATCTTCATTTATCTAACCTTTTCTTAGCCTGTGTTTGCTAATCTTATTTTTTCTTTCATTTTAGCTTAGTTTGTCTTAGTTTATAATATTTTACCATTGCTTCCTTTATCTTAACTTTAGCTTTATTTTGCTTTGTTTAGCTTGTCTTTGCTTAACTTATTTTATTTTTGCTTATCTTATCTTATTTTTGCTTAGCTTAGCTTATCATAGCTTCATTTAGCTGAGTTTAATTTATTTCATCTTAGTTTATTCTTAGTTTGGCTTAGTTTATCATGTCTTACTTTAACTTAGCTTGGATTTTTGTAAAACATATTTTATCTTATTTTGGTGTTTCATAGCTTATCTTGTCTTTGCTTATCACTTTATCTTCTCTTAGATTGTCTTGTTATTTTAGCTTATCTTAACCTAGTTTTTTATATTTTAGCATAGCTTAGTTTATTTTATATTAGTTTATCTTGGCTTAAGTTGTTTTAATTTTGCCAGCCTAAGGTTATCTTAACATAGTTTGTTTGATTGTTGCTTAGTTTATTATATTTTAGCGTAACTTATCTTAGCTTGGTTTGGCTTATCTTATTTTAGGTTATCTCATCTTAGTTTATTTTAGCTGACCTTAGTTTAGACAGATCACTTTATCGTGTCTCATGTTTATCGCGCTCATCTTATCTCGTCTTTTCTTAGCTTATCCTCAGTTTCCACACTTTCGGGTCATAAAAGGAAACCCGACTAACGGCAACCAGGGTCGATATGAGCGAGTTCTGCAGAAGTCCTGCTCAGTTGATGCTGAGGGGTCGCAATCGTGTTTCGTCCTCATAAGGGCAGCTGGACAAGAACGTGTGTGTGTGTGTGTGTGTTTCATGCTGATCTGATGTCGGTGAAGATTAAGATCAAACACACACATACACAGACTCCTGTGGGTGAAGCTGCTGGGCTCCGTGGTAAATAAAACCAGAACAGAGACACAGAAACTCAAGAGTTCCAGGTTTTCCAGCGCTGAAACCCAACATCTTCTTAGCTTTTGGGTGTTTGTGAGGACGTGAAAGTGGACTGCTGCTCCGCTGCAGACAACCGACTTCCTCATATTTTGTGCAAACAAATGGACTGAGACACTCGTCTTACGTGCTCCGTAAACAACATCATCTTGAAATATGATCATCTTCTCTCTCAAAGGTTTTAAATGTTAGTTAAAGGCTTTTACGGGTCAGTTAAGGGTTTTAAATGTTGGATTTGGTGTTTTAAGAGTTTGGTGGGGTGTGTTGGAACGAAACGTCAGCTGGAGCCTCTCCAAGGAGGTTATCTTGGCTGTAACCATGGCGACGGTAAAGCCAGGCCGATGACCCGGGACTCAATAAAACATAAATCAGATTCTTACATCAGTCTCAGATGCAAGGAATAAAAAGATCTTCAGAATTGCTAAGCCTGAGGCCTTTCAGATTAAAAGCTCAGAGGACCCCGTCTTCTAGTTTGACAGAGGCTTTCAGACACGCTCAGAGCTGAGGGGCCCCCCGGGGCCCCGCGGAGCAGATAAATATTAAAGGGAAGCGTGTTTACTAATTAACACAGAGGGTGGCGGCTGCGCTTGAATAATCCCTGATAACGGTAGTAAATCAGGCAGCAGGCTGGTTTGGAGATCAGAAGCAGGGTAGGAGTCGGTGCTGGTGGAGAAACTCCCCCCAACCCCCCCTCACCTACCCATCAACCCCCAACCCCACCATCAAAAATTGATGGAGGTTGAGGCGCATGCAGCACAGCAAACAGATGAAGAACGTGCCACAGAAGTAGAAGAAATGTGATGAAGAATAAGATGGCACTGGCTGCCACGGTCTAATAATGACACGCTAAAACCTGCAGTTCCTCCGCTGACCACCAGGGGAGCCTGTTTCCACTGACCTCTGCGTTAAAAAGTCCAACTTTGAAGCAGAACACATTTACATCCTGTGATGTTATAGGCTACCTATAATTTGGCTACTTAGCAGTTAGCTTTCTGGCGGCAGTTAATGGCTTTTAATGTTGGTTAAGGGCTTTTAGAGGTAGGCATTTGCCGATTGTGCTAGTTAAAGTGGCATATTATGCTAGTGGCAGCTAGTGTGCACAAACTTCGCAACTCACAAGACAAGTTTAAAAATGTATTTTATTAACCCTGGCCTGACGTTCTGGGCCCGGTTGTTCAAAACCTGGGTAACTTTATCCGGTGGTTAGGTCTATACGGCGGATAAATCTGCTATCCAGCGGATAGTTATCCAGCGAACAAAAATAAGTTGCACAAACCTTGGATAGTGTGGATAACTATCCGCGGATAGCTTGCTAACCATCGCGTGTAGCAGAGCGTGACAGTTTGCGCAAGGTTTTGCACTCAAATGGCCTCCAGTTACCACGGTTAAGTATGCAAATTTTGAGTAAACAACGAACTGTGCACGCGCTAGCAGCACGCACTGGGTTTCAAAACAAATACAGTGAAAACTAAACCATGCAGTTTCTGACAAAACCCTGGGTAACAAATTTAACACTGAATAATCTTGCTCGTTTCTGAACCACGCAGTCCGGCTTGACTTCTCTAAATTGTTCTCTCACAGTTAATTAGCGCTTGGGAGAAAGACTAAGGAGTCTGGGACCGAGACACAGACTTCCAGTTCCGTTTCATCGAATTCCCATCAAATTATCTCAACACAACTAAAAACCAATCACAAAATAGGAGTGGAACCAACTGTTAATAGTAATCTATCGTTTTTAGTAGCTGAGATCTTCGTTTTCTTAAATTATTCTAAAATTGTGCTATTAAGACAAGAAAATATACGGATTATGCTAGCAGTGCTACTTTTGGAAAAAGGGCAAAAATTATGCTCAATTCCTCAGATTATGCCAAAAATTATGCTAGCACAATCGGCAAGAGCCTATTTAGAGGTTAGAAGTGTTGGTTAAGGGTTTCAAGCACTTGACGTCTGAGCTGTCAAGAGCTGCTGTGACCGTCTCTGGGTTGGACTGGAAGGGTCGACAGTAGAAATCCACCGACTGGATGACCCTTTGTTGGGGTCCAAGTCAGCCGTCACTGGTCAGCAGTCTCCCAATGGCTAAGGCGATCTTCGTTTTAAATATTGCCACTGAAACTATATATATATATTTATATTGCAATATTTTTAGTTTACATTGTTTGTTATATTTTTTTCCCTTAACGCTGCTTAACGCTGCAGCCCGGATCCAGTGGCGGTGGTTGCCGCGGGTAGCAGTTCAGGGCTACTTAGCTTAGCTTTCCTGAACCGGCCTCCAGCGACACCGTCCATGTCCACGGCGGCAGGTCTCCACCAGCCGCAAGAGGACCGATCCGCCCCCCGCAGACAGTATGTAGACATCCGACCACAGATCACCACAAACCGGGCGTCCAGCGTCGCAGGGATAAGTCCCGGAGCAGCAGCGAGAAGCGTCTATGCTAGGCGTCGTCCAGGCAACGACGATTCTAAAGTGATTCTGAAACGAGGACAGACTGTCAGGTTTCATCAGAATGAATGCAAGCTAACTTCAGCTAGCATCACGGCTTAGCATGAGCTGAGGCTAAGGGTGGCTGATCTGAGATGTGTTCCTGCAAATATGGCGTCTGATGTGATGTCACCTGTGGGTGACATCACAGAGGGTCAGTCCAGGTGTGAGACTCTACAGACCTAAGATTAAAAACCCTCTGAATTAGCAATCTAACATCAACAAAAAAACAGCTTCATTTCCTACAGCTCAGCTCTGAATTCAGTCTGAAGTTTGGTGTTGAAACATGAGGAATCATGAGTTTCCATGAGATTCCAGAGTCAGCTTTGATCCGTTAGGTGGTTTCTGTTAGCAGCAGGTTGGTCTGAGATCAGAGCCTCTGGTAGCAGATCTGTGAGCTGCAGCACAGCTGTGATTTAAACCGGATCAATACGAGCTCAGATGAAGCCCTCTGATGAACGATCCTCCAGGACGCAGCCGCGAGGAGCCCTGCTGCTGTAGCCGCTAATCCGCTGAGTCTCGTCGGTCCGTCCGTGAAGAACAGGACGGGTTCAGGTCTGGTGAGAGGTCCGAGGACTTGAATGAACGTGATCCAGATCAATAACCAGAACTTATCAGGATGACAGGATGAAAAAAAATCAACTTTTTCCCTGCTCGGATTTAATATTTTTTGTGTAATTTTTGTCAAATTAAAAGAATAACTTAAATCAGACTCGTGATGTCATTCTGAAAAAAATGATTTCACCTATGGCGACATAAATAAATGCTAGTTTTGGATGCTAAAACACTAGCATTTTTAAATGTTAAGAACGCTAGCACTTTATTCTAAAACGCTAGCATTTTAAATGTTAAGAGTGCTAGTTTTGGATGCTAAAACACTAGCATTTTTAAATGTTAAGAACGCTAGCACTATATTCTAAAACGCTAGCATTTTAAATGTTAAGAGTGCTAGTTTTGGATGCTAAAACCCTAGCATTTTAAATATTAAGAATGCTATCACTATATTCTAAAACGCTAGCATTTTAAATGTTAAGAGTGCTAGTTTTGGATGCTAAAACACTAGCATTTTTAAATGTTAAGAACGCTAGCACTATATTCTAAAACGCTAGCATTTTAAATGTTAAGAGTGCTAGTTTTGGATGCTAAAACACTAGCATTTTAAATATTAAGAATGCTAGCACTATATTCTAAAATGCTAGCATTTTAGATGTTAAGAACGCTAGCAATATATTCTAAAACACTAGCATTTTAAATGTTAAGAGTGCTAGTTTTGGATGCTAAAACACTAGCATTTTTAAATGTTAAGAACACTAGCACTTTATTCTAAAACGCTAGCATTTTAAATGTTAAGAGTGCTAGTTTTGGATGCTAAAACACTAGCATTTTTAAATGTTAAGAACGCTAGCACTATATTCTAAAACGCTAGCATTTTAAATGTTAAGTGCTAGTTTTGGATGCTAAAACCCTAGCATTTTAAATATTAAGAATGCTATCACTATATTCTAAAACGCTAGCATTTTAAATGTTAAGAGTGCTAGTTTTGGATGCTAAAACACTAGCATTTTTAAATGTTAAGAACGCTAGCACTATATTCTAAAACGCTAGCATTTTAAATGTTAAGAGTGCTAGTTTTGGATGCTAAAACACTAGCATTTTAAATATTAAGAACGCTAGCACTATATTCTAAAATGCTAGCATTTTAAATGTTAAGAACGCTAGCAATATATTCTAAAACACTAGCATTTTAAATGTTAAGAGTGCTAGTTTTGGATGCTAAAACACTAGGATGTAGAGTCCTCTGAAGAACAAACTCAACCCTCTGAACTTCTCACATTTCTCAGATCTAAAAATCTTCAGAAACTTCAAGGAAAACGTGAGGATTTAAAATAACGGTATAGCAGCTGTTACAAACGTGCATTTTACTGAAAAAAAAAAAAAAATCAGAATTTCTTACTTTGTAGCTTCACAGTTGAAAAACAAAAACAGATGTTTCATTTGATAAACTCACAAATTTTCAAGAAAAAGAAAACAAAAAAAACATTAATTTGGTTGTTAGAAATTCTTACATAATTTTAAAAAAAGAACGGAAAGTTTCCTGACTTTAGAAACTTTAAAAACTTTTTCTAATTATTTTGGTTTCATAAATTTGCAAGACAAATCTCAAAATTTCTGACTTTATAAATTTGTAATATTTCAATTAAATCTCAGATGTCATGATTTCATAAACATAAATCCATAAATTTGATCATTAGAAATCTGTTAAAACTTTGTTTTAATTATCACAAGTTTCCAAGAAAAAAACTAAATTTCCACATTTATATATTCATAAAAACTAAAAAAGAACAAAAATCAGAAATTGGGGCTTTAAAATCTTTTTAAATTTTTTTAAATTCCTTTTTTAAATTTAAAAAAGGAAATGTTGAATTTGTTGCTTTTGTAATTGCAGATTAAAAAAAAAAAATTTTCATGATCGTTAAATGTTTGAATTCTCCATGTGAAGTTCTGAAATGTTCGTTTTTATGAGGCTTTCGATTGAAGACGGCTCATGTCATGGTCGGGGCCCCCAGGGGCCGCAGGGGTTGATGTGTCTGAACATCTCAGCTCGTGTTTTTCCCTCCAGATCCCTGTTGAAGGTTCTGGTTCCTGTTCTGGTTCAAACGCTGCTCCTCTCTCTCCAGGACGTCCCGGGCAGCCTGCGTCCTCCTCTCCGACCCGTGCTTCCAGCTCCACTCCATCCAGCACCTCCTGGGGGAGGCGGGAGACTCCTCCAGCTCAGCAGCCGCCAACACCGCCGCCGCCGCCGCCGTCGCTGCCCGTCCAGCGGTGGGGTCCCTGGCGTCCTCTGTGGCCCCTGCAGCCTCGGGGGCCTCTGAGCGCCGACACTTCTCCCTGCACGCATGTGAGTCTAACCTACACACCGGTTTGAGTCCGTCACAACGCAGCACCTTCTCACGGTCCAGACAGCTGCAGGTGCATCGTGGGTAATGTAGGAATCAGCCGTGGTCAGCCGTGTGAAGTTTCTCAGACTTCCTGAGTTGGATTTCCAGCTTCAGGGGGTGTTCCCATAGACATATATAGAGATAGACGCCGCATCGAACGCTACTCCCTACTGGCGCTGACGAGATTTGGGGCCGCCATCTTGGACCGGTCACCCGCTCCGCTCAGTGTTATTTGTTTGGCAGGTGTGCCGTCAATGTATTTAATCATACCTCACGAAACGAACTGATTTTCACGTGTTTTTTTTTTCTTTTGCTGCAAAGGTCATAAATGTAGCTTTGAAACATGACACATGGTTTGGCGTATTTTAATATTGATAGTGAGCTTAGTAATATAATGAATATCTCCGTTCCTGTTATAGGCTAGTAGCCTTTTAAGTAGGGTCTTTTAAGAGGGTCTAAAGACTTAGGCTACGACATGGACTTAGTTCATTTAGCACTTTTAATGCCTTATGGTTTGTATAGTTTTATTCCATTTTATTCCATTTTCATTAGGCTTTTTATTAATTTGACATTGCTGTTCATTAGCCTACTGCTATTCTCCTTAATGTAGGCTAGTCTTATCATGCTGTTATATTTTGCTTGAATTGACAGTTTATTATTGCTGTTTTTCCTATTTTTTTATTGTTTATTTCATTATGCTATTGACTGAATTGAATTTTTGACGTCTCGTTATTAGGTTCACCGCGAAATTCGTCCCGTTACTATAAGTAGGCTATATATTAACGCAAATCTATACGGTACAATTTAATCCATTAATAATTAAATACAAAATAAAACAATAGTAAATTGTATAAATGGTGGCCAAATGCTGGATTAAAACATTTTTTAACAGTCATTGATCAATGTACAATGTAGTTTAGATTTAGAAACGGCTAGTCTAAAACTTTCATTTAGACCAGTGGTAGACCGATTTTAGCCCAGACGTCTAGGGACCGTTAGACGTTTATTAGACATTTATTAGACGTCTTTTAGACCGAAAAATATGTTACATCTAACTTGTGAAAAGTAATCCCCTGAGCCCTGCTTCTGATGGTCCGATTGGAGCAGAAATATCCCACACAATGTTCAGGCATGTTCTCTCACTTGTGCTGCGACTCAACGTACGGTAATACTACTACGGTTATAATCCCAGAGAATGACCGGTCCAAGATGGCCGCCGCATTTCTCGCTCCAAACAGCCAATGCGGCGTCTATCTCTATATATGTCTATGGTTGTTCCTGCCAAAACGTCTGACAAGAACGTGACAAGAACGTGGAAACTCCAGCTTCTGAGGACAAATGAAGGTTTGTGATTTGTTCTTGGATCAGGCGGTTCTGAGGACAAACGCTCTCTGACGGAGGGAGCGCTCTCTGGAGACGACCCGGTATGTTCTTAATGGGATTTCTGCTGCAGAGGCATCTGTCATGTGCACGTTGAGCTAACGTGCACGCTGTGGAGGAGCACAGAAAGGCCGACGTAGTTTAAACCAGAGGAGGAAGGACTCGATGTGACGCTGAGGTCAAAGTTAAAGAGGACATGTTTCTATATAAGACTGATCCCAGCAGGATAACATGCTAAAATGCTCCAACAGCCGTGTTTTAAATCGGTTTTCAATTGTGTTAATGGGTCAAGTAGAACCGGAGTTAATTCCCTCCTGAACATCCTCACATTCGGTGCAGAAAGAAACTGTTGGTGGAAAAATGCACCGTATAAAAAAAATCTACGTGGCAACGCTCGTCATTGGGTTGCTAAGGAAGAGTAGGAGGTGTCTCCAGGTGCAGTGACACCTTGATGTGTCAGGTGTGATGAGCTTCTCTGTCTGGACAGAGCTGTTGATTAGAGACACTGATGGTTCCAGTCAGGCGTCTTATTGCAGCGTCGCTGCGTTTTTATGTAAACAGCTGATTTAACTTTGTTAAATTTGTGTCCAGGTTTTTAAGATTTACTATTTATCATTTAATTCTAAGCTAAAAAAAAAAAGATTCGTTAAACACCTTTTTGGTTTTCACAGTGAAAAAAAAATCAGACTTTTTCCTGCTCGGATTTAATATTTTTTGTGTAATTTTTGTCAAATTAAAAGAATAACTTAAATCAGACTCGTGAAGTCATTCTGAAAAAAATGATTTCACTTATGGTGACATGAATAAATGCTAGTTTTGGATGCTCAAAAACCCTAGCATTTTAAATATTAAGAACGCTAGCACTATATTCTAAAATGCTAACATTTTAAATGTTAAGAGTGCTAGTTTTGGATGCTAAAACACTAGCATTTTAAATATTAAGAACGCTAGCACTATATTCTAAAATGCTAGCATTTTAAATATTAAGAATGCTAGCACTATATTCTAAAATACTAGCATTTTAAATGTTAAGAGTGCTAGTTTTGGATGCTAAAACCCTAGCATTTTAAATATTAAGAACGCTAGCACTATATTCTAAAACGCTAGCATTTTAAATGTTAAGAATGCTAGTTTTGGATGCTAAAACACTAGCATTTTAAATGTTTAGAACACTAGCAATATATTCTAAAATGCTAGCATTTTAAATATTAAGAATGCTAGCACTATATTCTAAAATACTAGCATTTTAAATGTTAAGAGTGCTAGTTTTGGATGCTAAAAAACTAGCATTTAAATGTTAAGAACACTAGCACTATATTCTAAAACGGTAGCATTTTAAATGTTAAGAGTGCTAGTTTTGGATGCTAAAACCCTAGCATTTTAAATATTAAGAACGCTAGCACTATATTCTAAAATGCTAGCATTTTAAATATTAAGAATGCTAGCACTATATTCTAAAATACTAGCATTTTAAATGTTAAGAGTGCTAGTTTTGGATGCTAAAAAACTAGCATTTTAAATGTTAAGAACACTAGCACTGTATTCTAAAACGGTAGCATTTTAAATGTTAAGAGTGCTAGTTTTGGATGCTAAAAAACTAGCATTTTAAATGTTAAGAACACTAGCACTGTATTCTAAAACGGTAGCATTTTAAATGTTAAGAGTGCTAGTTTTGGATGCTAAAAAACTAGCATTTTAAATGTTAAGAACACTAGCACTATATTCTAAAACGGTAGCATTTTAAATGTTAAGAGTTCTAGTTTTGGATGCTAAAAAACTAGCGTTTTAAATGTTAAGAACGCTAGCACTAGATGTTAAGAATGCTAGTTTTGGATGCTTAAACAGCAGTGCAGCAAAATGGATGTTTAAGTCTACAAAGATACATTAAACGCTAGCATCAAATGCTAAAACGGCAGTGCCCTGATTGTTAAATACTACAACGCTGATGCTGAAACGCTGGTGTTTTTAATTTTAAAAATATTTTAACATTTTAAATGCTAAAACCAAACAGACACAGCAGCATCACATACTAAAACACCAGCTGCTAAAATGCTCGTCTGTTAAGTTATAAAACACGAGTTTTACCGAAAGAAAACATGAAAAAAAACAACAGTTCCCACAGTTCAGAAACTTGAGAGAACCTGAGCGTCTCATGATTATTTAATTATTTAATTATATATTATTATTATTATTTGAATCTGTTTTAACATGTGATTTTATTATTTTTCATGATATGATTTTTTTTTTTTTTTTTTTAATTTTCTCCATGGATCCCTGTCCCGGGGTAGCAGGTCCTCGTCTTGATCCCAGATGAGGTCAAATAAACCTTCAGGCTGCTGAGATAAGCTCATCTGGGACTGGACGCGTCGTTATTCCAGCAGGAGTCTTCATTGGCTGAGTGATGAAGGAGTCCGGCTCTGATTTATATTCGCTCCTCCAGCGCTCTACAAAGACCCCGTTACCGCCGCGACCCCCCCCCCAGCAGCTCGTTAACCGCCGTTAACCGCCGTTAGCCGCCGCTCTGCCGTAGCAACGCTTTCATGTCTCAGGAGCTGCAGGTAATGAGGATGATCCCTGACGGTCTGTCCGAGCTCAGCGGTGAACCCGGAGGTTTCTGGTCGTCTGTCCAGCTGGAGTCTCACGGCTCAGACGGGTTTAATCTGAAGGGATGATGAAACACTCGAGTCCCAGATGTGTTCAGACTTCATTACTTCTGCTCCGTGGAGGAATCATCCGTCAATCCTCTGATCCAGGTGTGATGAGTCGTACGGGAGTCAGAACCGCCACCGTGGCAGCAGAGTAGATAAAAGAGCTCCATGGCTGCTCTCACCTGCGTGGACACGCCCCCATGGAGGCGTCCAACGCAACGACAGTTTCGTCTTTTTCTTCTTCCCTTTAGTTCTCTTCATTTTAAATCACATGTGTATGGTCCGTGCTAACACCGAGTTGAGGCTAGGCTAGGCTAGACACAAGGCCCGCGGGCCAAATGTAGCCCGCCACGTAATTTTATGTGGCCCTCGAGAGCTTGTGCATTATTGGCTTTAAGTTTAGACTAGGGATGGGCATAATTAATCGATTAATCGATGATTGATCATTAAGAATTTGGTCGAAGACATTCATTTTCGTCGATGAACCGAATGTTTTGTTTTTTTTTAAACAATCCGAATGTAGATTATCAGTGCATGTCCTCAAACAATGCGATGCATTTCGCTGTGCCACCAGGGGGCAACATTTCACCATCACCCTACCCTGGCTGGCCTCAGTTGTTACACGCTAGCTTCTGTAGATCATCGCCTAATCATGGAGCGGTCGCGGTGAAGTGTGGCGTGGAACCATTTTAGTTTAGAAAATGACCAAGTGTACTGCAATCACTGCAATGCAAATTACAAATACAATTAATCGACAACGACAATGATGTATCACTTGAACAACGCGCATCCAAGCCTTGTAAAGGACGGTGGAGGCGGTTCATCATTAGCCTAGCCTAGCCTAGTCTCAACTCGGTGTTAGCACGGACCAGAAGGAGCTGCAGTGCACATCGAGCACACAACAAGCGCATCTTTTTAAGAAACAAAAAGCCTGTAATACTGGCGCCTTGATATAAATTGTCCTTGTTAAGTAGTCTCCTCGATATCTCTTGTTTTATTATCGTTGTTTTTTTAAAGAAAAGAAACAGGAAATGTCACGTTATTCTCGACCACGAACATCCGGGCCACTGAACACATCTGTTCATGCGTGGGCCATAGCAACCAGGCCATAGCAACCAGGCCAAAGGGGAAAACAAACGTCATGATGTTTATTGAGAATAATTGTGATAGTTTTCACTATAAAAATGTTAATGATTAATCGATTATTAATCATTAATTCTCCCGACGATCGACGAATAAATCTTGAGCAAATGCCCATCCCTAGTATAGACCAATATTCTAAGATTTAAAAATAAGCTTACACCGCTTTAAAGCGCTTACTGACAATAAACTTCATCTCCCATAATGCATTTCGTCATTACCCACAACGATAACAGTATACAGGGATTCCTTTAGTTTTCTTGGTTAATTCATCCTGATACATCAGCCCTTCATTCTTCACACGGCTGCATCAGAAAAGCAGCACAGACTCAACTGCTGATGCATTCTGGGAAACTTCCTCTGTCTATAATTGTCTCCGTTCTTTTATCACGTTTCTGGCTGCAGACGCTTTCAGTCCAGCTGAGCTAATAGTTCGTCTTCGTCCGTCTCCCTCCGTCCCAGCAGAGATAGTAATCTCTCACCATCATGGCAGCGGTCCAACGGGCCCATATTCAGCCCCACCCGGACCTGGTGTGCTGCTCCGTGGAAACAGGATCAGTCTGATTGCTTTGGGGAGGGAGGGGGGAGAGTGGGGGAGGGGGGGTTGCTGGGGAAGTAAATGGAAAGACAAATCGAAAACCATCAAGAGGGGTGGGGGGGTGGGGGGGGGTGATGGTGGGGGGGGGTGGTTGAAGTAATGGAGCAGAGACGTGAGGTGGTTTTCAGCAGGACTCATCTGGGTTAACAGTGGACAACCTGGGGACAGTGGACAAGCTGGAGACACAGAGGACAATCTTGAGACAGAGGACACCCAAGAGACAGAACGGACAACCTCCAAGAGACAGAACGGATAACCTGGAGACAGAGAGAACTACCTGGAGACACAGAGGACAACCTGGAGACAGAGAGAACTACTTGGAGACACAGAGGACAACGTGGAGACAGAGAGAACTACCTGGAGACACAGAGGACAACCTGGAGACAGAGAGAACTACCTGGAGACACAGAGGACAACCTGGAGACAGAGAGAGCTACCTGGAGACACAGAGGACAACCAGGAGACAGAGAGAACTACCTGGAGACACAGAGGACAACCAGGAGACAGAGAGAACTACCTGGAGACACAGAGGACAACCTGGAGACACAGATGACTACCTGGAGACACAGAGGACAACGTGGAGACAGAGAGAACTACCTGGAGACACAGAGGACAACCTGGAGACAGAGAGAACTACCTGGAAACACAGAGGACAACCTGGAGACAGAGAGAGCTACCTGGAGACACAGAGGACAACCTGGAGACAGAGAGAGCTACCTGGAGACACAGAGGACAACCAGGAGACAGAGAGAACTACCTGGAGACACAGAGAACTACCTGGAGACACAGAGGACAACCTGGAGACAGAGAGAACTACCTGAAGACACAGAGGACAACCTGGAGACACAGAGGACAATCTGGAGACAGAGAGGACTACCTGGAAACAAAGAGGACAACCTGGAGACAGAGAGAACTACCTGGAAACAGAGAGAACTACCTGGGGACACAGAGGACAACCAAGAGACAGAGAGAACTACCTGGAGACACAGAGGACTACCAAGAGACAGAACGGATAACCTGGAGACAGAGAGAACTACCTGGAAACACAGAGGACAACCTGGAGACAGAGAGAACTACCTGAAGACACAGAGGACAACCTGGAGACGGAGAGAACTACCTGAAGACACAAAGGGACAATCTGGAGACAGAGAGAACTACCTGGAGACACAGAGGACTACCAAGAGACAGAACGGACAACCTGGAGACAGAGAGAACTACCTGAAGACACAGGACAACCTGGAGACAGAGGACTACCAAGAGACAGAACGGTCAACCAGGAGACAGAGAGAACTACCAGGAGACAGAGGACTACCAAGAGACAGAGAGGACTACCTGGAGACAGAGGACTATCAAGAGACAGAAAGGACAACCTGGAGACAGAGTGGACTACCTGGAGACACAGAGGACTACCAAGAGACACAGAGGACAACCAGGAGACAGAGAGAACTACCTACCTGGAGACAGAAAGAACAACCTGGAGACACAATGGACAGAGAGGACAACCTGGAGATACTCTGTCCAGTTTTTACCCAGACCTCGTCCATCAAAGACCCTTCAGTCTCTGGTCTCTAACCACAACTCTGACCTCAGTGGTGCTCAGATGTCCCCACTACGTCCTCTGAGGCTGTAAAGTCTCCTTCCATCAGCTGGAGGACATCTGCCTGAACATCTGTGAGCTCCGTAGACCTTTGCTCTGGGGTCTGGGGTCTGGAGACCAGATGGGACGGCAGAGGTGATGGACGGCAGATAAACGCTGCAGCTGGTTTATATTTGGAGCTTCATCTGTAATCTGAGAGTCTGGATCTGACCTCGCTCACGTACCTGCTGACTGTCCTTCCTGTCCTTCCTGTCCTTCCTGTCTCCTGGAGTTTTACTGAAGAGGAAGTGTTGCAGATAGTCGTTATTCTGGTTCCTGACCCTTGAAATAAAATGTCAGCTTCATCTGAGCTCAGATCTTTATCTCTGCTGCCTCATCAGAGACGGACATGAGTCGCAGCGCCCCCTACGGGTGGAATTTAATGAAAGATTTAATAAAATGTATCGTACTTCTAAATGTTTTAAGTTTGGATCATTACTTCAGATACAGACTGAAGAGTAACTTTGAAGCCACGCCCACAATATTAATTGTTTAGAAGTTATCTGTGTGTGGTAAAGTCAGACTGGTCTCCTGATCTACAGCAGCTCTAAAGGAGGTCAGAGGTCACTTGTTTGTTTGCTGCCATTAATGACTCTTGTTCTGAGCTCCTGGTTCCTCCAGGTGCCTCTGCTGCTAACAGGGCTGCCGCTGCCGCTAACAGGGCTGCCGCTGCCGCTAACAGGACTGCCGCTGCCGCTAACAGGACTGTTGCTGCCGCTAACAGGACTGCCGCTGCCGCTAACAGGACTGCCGCTGCCGCTAACAGGACTGCTGCTGCCGCTAACAGGGCTGCCGCTGCCGCTAACAGGGCTGCCGCTGTCGCTAACAGGGCTGCCGCTGTCGCTAACAGGGCTGCCGCTGCCGCTAACAGGGCTGCCGCTGCCGCTAACAGGACTGTTGCTGCCGCTAACAGGACTGCTGCTGCCGCTAACAGGACTGCTGCGGCCGCTAACAGGACTGCTGCTGCCGCTAACAGGACTGTTGCTGGTGCTAACAGGACTGCTGCTGCCGCTAACAGGACTGTTGCTGCTGCTAACAGGACTGTTGCTGCTGCTAACAGGACTGCTGCTGCCGCTAACAGGACTGCCGCTGCCGCTAACAGGACTGTTGCAGCCGCTAACAGGACTGCTGCTGCTGCTAACAGGACTGTTGCTGCTGCTAACAGGACTGTCGCTGCCGCTAACAGGACTGCTGCTGCCGCTAACAGGACTGTTGCTGCCGCTAACAGGACTGCCGCTGCCGCTAACAGGACTGCCGCTGCCGCTAACAGGACTGCTGCGGCCGCTAACAGGACTGCTGCGGCCGCTAACAGGACTGCCGCTGCCGCTAACAGGACTGTTGCTGCCGCTAACAGGGCTGTTGCTGCTGCTAACAGGGCTGTTGCTGCCGCTAACAGGACTGTTGCTGCCGATAACAGGACTGCTGCTGCCGCTAACAGGACTGTTGCTGCCGCTAACAGGACTGTTGCTGCCGCTAACAGGACTGTTGCTGCCGCTAACAGGACTGCTGCTGCCGCTAACAGGACTGCTGCTGCCGCCAACAGGACTGCTGCTGATGCCAACAGGACTGCTGCTGCCGCTAACAGGACTGTTGCTGCCGCTAACAGGGCTGCCGCTGCCGCTAACAGGACTGTTGCTGCCGCTAACAGGGCTGCCGCTGCCGCTAACAGGACTGTTGCTGCCGCTAACAGGACTGTTTCTGTCGCTAACAGGACTGCTGCTGCCGCTAACAGGACTGCTGCTGCCGCTAACAGGACTGTTGCTGCCGCTAACAGGACTGTTTCTGCCGCTAACAGGACTGTTGCTGCCGCTAACAGGACTGCTGCTGCCGCTAACAGGACTGTTGCTGTCGCTAACAGGACTGCCGCTGCCGCTAACAGGACTGTTGCTGCCGCTAACAGGACTGCCGCTGCCGCTAACAGGACTGTTGCTGCCGCTAACAGGGCTGCTGCCGCTAACAGGACTGTTGCTGCCGCTAACAGGACTGTTTCTGCCGCTAACAGGGCTGCCGCTGCCGCTAACAGGACTGTTGCTGCCGCTAACAGGACTGCTGCTGCCGCTAACAGGACTGCTGCTGCCGCTAACAGGACTGCTGCCGCTAACAGGACTGTTGCTGCCGCTAACAGGACTGCTGCTGCCGCTAACAGGACTGTTGCTGTCGCTAACAGGGCTGCCGCTGCCGCTAACAGGACTGTTGCTGCCGCTAACAGGACTGCTGCTGCCGCTAACAGGACTGCTGCTGCCGCTAACAGGACTGCTGCCGCTAACAGGACTGCTGCTGCCGCTAACGGGACTGCTGCTGCCGCTAACAGGACTGTTGCTACCGCTAACAGAACTGTGCTTTCTTGCCGACAGACACCGACTACATCAGTGAGGAGGAGAAGCAGAAGGTGGAGCAGATGTTGGCGTTCCTCACCGAGGAGTCCAAGCAGGCGGCGGCGTCCACAGCGGTGAGTTCACCTGCAGGTTCTCCACCACACCAACACCTCCTCCTGTCGTCCTTGACTCGCCGCCGTAAACCAGCCTCCAGGGGAAAACTATACATTTATGGACTCCCAAGTCTGTGAGACAAACCTCCATCATTGGTTGGTCTCCCAGACTGTTTTGTTTACCTATCGTATTGCGATACCTATCGCAATACGATAGGTATCATGAATACAATATTATCGCGATATCACAGTATATACCGCAATATTCTACCCGGTTAATATCAAAATTAAAAGTAGAGATGAAAAATCAAGTTGCTGTATATGTTCATCAGATGATATTGATCATTCAGAGGACGAATTGAGTCAAAACTACTTTCCTTCAAAACAACCTATTTATTGTTTATTATTTGTGTTTTTCCACTTTTAAATTTTAAACAATTTAAATGTGAAAATTAAACAATTTTCTAAAAAAAAATCTATATTAGGAGCTGAAAAATCGATGTTATATTGGGCGGCGGCCGAAAATCGCGATATATTTTTTTTCACACCCCTAGTGGGCGTGTCCCCTGCTGCTAGCCCCGCCCAGTTTCCCATCTCTTGCCTTCCGCTGACACATAGACGGGACAGACGTGAAGCTGGAGTAAAAGCGTGTGGTCAGGAGAAACCATTTCCTGTGTGCTGAGCATCCCGCTCCTCCTCTCAGCGAGGAAACCCGATCCTTGCCCCCCCCCCCCCCCCCCCCCCCCCCCCCCCCCCCCCGTCTCCTGAGCGGCTCCATCCATTATTGATGAGGACCGGGGAGGAGCGCTGCGTAAATCACGTTTCTGCAGAGTCACGCTTCCAGAACCAGTAAATCGAACGAGCGCAGCGACTCCCTCAACAACGTTATTAGAGGTTCTGAAACGGAGCGCCGGTTCTGCTCATCGGACTGTAAAATGTGACGGATGGTAGTCCGAGTTAAGGAGCAGCAAACACCTTGATGGCTCTCTGAGATGCACGAAACGACTCCTCTGATGGAAGCAGCGATGATCTGAAGTCGCCTGCCACCACATCGTTGTTCTCGAGTCACATTCCTGCTAATTTAGATTATTTTTCGTGGCCTCGTCTCTCTTCTTCTGCACCCAAACTGAAACATATCCACACAACAATCTCCCTCGTGATTATGGATGTTATCATTGAGAGGTTTCTGATATCGATACCTGACCTTTGATACCAGAATGACATTGAGGAAGTTACGTTAGACGTTGATGGTGGCGGAGTAGTTTCAGAGGACCAATGACAGGATGTGGTTGGAGTAAAGTTTATGCAACATTAGACATCAGTAATCGTCAGGTCTGATGGGTAGAAACTCAGCTGAAAGCCTCTACGAAGCATTTTCATCCAAACCACAAGATATTATCTGAGCTTGTGACAAAAACAGTCCACATTTACTTTAGAGCTTCTGCTGATTTCAGCTGTTGAATCCAACCACAAACCAGGAGTCACATCAAAGCAGCCAGACATGACTGTCTCATCACTGAGACTAAAACATCACTAAAACTGAGGCTAAAAACAGTTCATCTGAACATCACTGAGGCTAAAAAAAAAACACTGAGACTAAATCTAGTTCAACTGGACACCACTGAGACTAAAACCAGTTCAACTGGACACCACTGAGACTAAAACCAGTTCATCTGGACACCACTGAGACTAAAACCAGTTCAACTGGACACCACTGAGACTAAAACCAGTTCAACTGGACACCACTGAGACTAAAACCAGTTCAACTGGACACCACTGAGACTAAAACCAGGTTCAACTGGACACCACTGAGACTAAAACCAGTTCATCTGGACACCACTGAGACTAAAACCAGTTCATCTGGACACCACTGAGACTAAAACCAGTTCATCTGGACACCACTGAGACTAAAACCAGTTCAACTGGACACCACTGAGACTAAAACCAGTTCAACTGGACACCACTGACACTAAAACCAGTTCAACTGGACACCACTGAGACTAAAACCAGTTCAACTGGACACCACTGAGACTAAAACTGGTTCAACTGGACACCACTGAGACTAAAACCGGTTCAACTGGACACCACTGAGACTAAAACCAGTTCATCTGGACACCACTGAGACTAAAACCAGTTCAACTGGACACCACTGAGACTAAAACCGGTTCAACTGGACACCACTGAGACTAAAACCAGTTCAACTGGACACCACTGAGACTAAAACCAGTTCAACTGGACACCACTGAGACTAAAACCAGTTCAACTGGACACCACTGAGACTAAAACCAGTTCAACTGGACACCACTGAGACTAAAACCAGTTCAACTGGACACCACTGAGACTAAAACCAGTTCAACTGAAAATTCTGGATGGTCATAGTTCAACCAACATGTCCAGGATTCATGTTCTCCTGAAGTTGAACTATGACCATCCTGGATTCATGTTCTTCTGAGGTTGAAGTATAACCATCCTGGATTCATGTTCTTCTGAGGTTGAAGTATAACCATCCTGATTCATGTTCTTCTGAGGTTGAAGTATAACCATCCTGGATTCATATTCTTCTGAGGTTGAAGTATAACCATCCTGATTCATGTTCTTCTGAGGTTGAAGTATAACCATCCTGGATTCATGTTCTTCTGAGGTTGAAGTATGACCATCCTGATTCATGTTCTTCTGAGGTTGAAGTATAACCATCCTGGATTCATATTCTTCTGAGGTTGAAGTATAACCATCCTGATTCATGTTCTTCTGAGGTTGAAGTATAACCATCCTGGATTCATGTTCTTCTGAGGTTGAAGTATAACCATCCTGGATTCATGTTCTTCTGAGGTTGAAGTATAACCATCCTGGATTCATGTTCTTCTGAGGTTGAAGTATAACCATCCTGGATTCATGTTCTTCTGAGGTTGAAGTATAACCATCCTGATTCATGTTCTTCTGAGGTTGAAGTATAACCATCCTGATTCATGTTCTTCTGAGGTTGAAGTATAACCATCCTGATTCATGTTCTTCTGAGGTTGAAGTATAACCATCCTGGATTCATGTTCTTCTGAGGTTGAAGTATAACCATCCTGATTCATGTTCTTCTGAGGTTGAAGTATAACCATCCTGGATTCATGTTCTTCTGAGGTTGAAGTATAACCATCCTGATTCATGTTCTTCTGAGGTTGAAGTATAACCATCCTGATTCATGTTCTTCTGAGGTTGAAGTATAACCATCCTGATTCATGTTCTTCTGAGGTTGAAGTATAACCATCCTGGATTCATGTTCTTCTGAGGTTGAACTATAACCATCCTGGATTCATGTTCTGAGGTTGAACTATGACCATCCTGGATTCATGAATGGTTTTTTCTGGATTTCCAGAACTGGAAATTGATTCAGCCCATTATACTAAATAACGTTGGCTTATCTTCCCTCTGATCCAATCCGTCAGTCCATTCTAGTCTCAGGTGTTTCAACATCTGGAGCCAGGAGGTCCAGGGCTTCATTGGAGCTAGCGCACCCATCAGTTACTAGCCAGAAGGCCAAGGCTAGCTGAGGTCCAGCTAGGTGGTTTAGGAATAGCCCCCGCAGCAGCAGTGGTCGGATGTGGGTGAGGCTAACCAG
Source organism: Hirundichthys speculiger (assembly GCA_018398805.1). Classification (NCBI taxonomy): domain Eukaryota; kingdom Metazoa; phylum Chordata; class Actinopteri; order Beloniformes; family Exocoetidae; genus Hirundichthys; species Hirundichthys speculiger. The sequence goes on from JAGFBZ010002159.1 coordinate 136,483, forward strand.
CCAAGGATTAGCCAATCAGCGGCCACCGACCCCCTGACCCACCCAGGCTTACTTAAGAGTCAATCACAGCAGTCTCTTAATACAGTTAGCAGCATGAGTGATCTTTGAAATAAGAAAGCGTTGACAGCTAGCCACTAATACCATAGACTTTATTTCTGCTTTAAACTTGGACATTTTAACATGAAGGTCAATGGAGACTGACTCCCTGTTGGAGCCAGACCCTAGTGGTCAGTAGAGGAACTGCAGCCTCTAGTGGTCAGTAGAGGAACTGCAGCCTCTAGTGGTCAGTAGAGGAACTGCAGCCTCTAGTGGTCAGTAGAGGAACTAGATCCTTTAGTCGTCAATAGAGGAACTGCAGCCTCTAGCGGTCAGTAGAGAAACTGCAGCCTCTAGTGGTCAGTAGAGAAACTGCAGCCTCTAGTGGTCTGTAGAGGAACTGCAGCCTCTAGATGTCAGTAGAGGAACTGCAGCCTCTAGTGGTCAGTAGAGGAACTGCAGCCTCTAGTGGTCAGTAGAGGAACGGCAGGTTTTACCACTTCCATATGGGTAACAGACTTTGTTGATATGAAACTGATTAGAGTCTAACTCCTGTTTTTAGCGTTCCAGCCCCTGGTCCTCAGATGGTTGTTCATTTCGTCCACCAGCTCCTCTTCTCCACCTCATCGTATATCGTGCTCCGACCACACATCCTGCTACTATAAAATTGCTCTTGGCACACGTTTCCATCTCTTCAGAGGAAATTCTGCTCTTTGGAGTACACATAAACATTCATTTACATAACGAGGACAAGTCCCCACAGTGAGACTGTGTGCACAGATTTACGGCCTCGCGACATGACCACACACACACACACACACACACACTGAAAAACACACAAACATGCTTGTTTTTGAATCAGAAAATCCCGCAGGCTGTCCGACTCACAGAAAGGTCACTTATCACGAGCTGACAGGGCTCTCACAGCGACAGAACACACACACACACAAACCCTCCTAACACGACAACTGAGGACCGTGTCATTACTGTGAACTTGTGAGGACTTACTGTGTCCCAGAGTGGAAAATAGTTTTATTTTTTGAGATGAGAAAACAGACTCATGCATCCACCTGGGTACAGTTAGAGAAAATGGACCACTAGAGGCTGCAGTTCCTCTACTGACCACTAGAGGCTGCAGTTCCTCCATGGACCACTAGAGGCTGCAGTTCCTCTGCTGACCACTAGAGGCTGCAGTTCCTCTACCGACCACTAGAGGCTGCAGTTCCTCTGCTGACCACTAGAGGCTGCAGTTCCTCCATGGACCACTAGAGGCTGCAGTTCCTCTACTGACCACTAGAGGCTGCAGTTCTCTATTGACCACTAGAGGCTGCAGTTCTTCTACTGTCCACTAGAGGCTGCAGTTCTTCTACTGACCACTAGAGGCTGCGGTTCCTGTACACACCACTAGAAACTGCGGTTCTATCAACCACTAGAGGCTGCAGTTCTTCTAATGACCACTACAGACTGCAGTTTCTCTATTGACCACTAGAGGCTGCAGTTCCTCTACTGACCACTAGAGGCTGCAGTTCTTCTACTGACCACTAGAGGCTGCAGTTCCTCTACTGACCACTAGAGGCTGCAGTTCTTCTACTGACCACTAGAGGCTGCAGTTCCTCTACTGACCACTAGAGGCTGCAGTTCTTCTACTGACCACTAGAGACTGCAATTCCTCTACTGACCACGAGAGGCTGCGGTTCCTCTACTGACCACTAGAGACTGCAATTCCTCTACTGACCACGAGAGGCTGCGGTTCTTCTACTGACCACTCCTCCATGTTAAAATGTCTAACTTTGCAGCAGAAATAAACACTTTCAGCCTGGTACAAAACACTTGGTGTTCCTTTTGCTCATCTTTTAAAATATTGTTTACTACACATTTCCTTGTATTGCATGGCGCCATGTTGCATAAAAGGTGGAACAAGTAGGACTGGAAACCAGCTGGAACACGCCCACTTTAGTTAATTCACAGTAATCTATTTTAGCTTGACTAGCTTTGCCTATTTTAACTTAAGTGTAATTACTACTACAACATTCATTCTTATAAAATCTCCACTGTTATCTGAAACGAGTGCTGCCAGAGCTGAGACCAGGACTAGCATAGCTCTGCTTGGACCCACTGATCAGTCAACGAACCCCAGTCGTACAACCAGTCGCTGCTGTCAAAGCGTTGCAGATGGGTTCGCCTACCGCTGTCAGCCCGCGAGTCACAGGATGATTGACAGTAGATCCCATCACATATCTGCTTGGAAGGGTCCTGAAATGTTCATGGTACATCTGCAGCAGGACCTCCCATTTTAAATGTCGGTTTGATGGCATCATCAGAAATGACAGCTGTGTGTAGCTAAATCATAATTGGCACAAACGTTGGTTCTCTGACCCTTCCAGACCAACCAGCCAGTGGGTGGTTTATTAGCACAGTTAAGAGCACAGCAAAACATATTATGCTCTGTTGGGTTTCATTCACAGTTTAGAAAATAATATAATTCAAAGTAGCTAATGTGACAGCTCACTTTTGACTGTGGTGCCCACCAATCAAATGCCTTTAATTATACATAAACTCTCATCGGTATGAGTTTATTTGATGTGGCACAAAAAAGATGCACCCCTGTGTTGTTATGGATGTGATATCTAACTAAAGATACCAAACCCATTTTTGTATTAGCCTGTAAATATGTTAATTTCTGTTGTAAAACTGGACGTTTTGCTCCGTTTTGAAGCCGTCACCTTGTGGTCAGTAGAGGAACTGCAACAGAACCTACTTCCTAGTATGTGTCGAGCCAGGAGTGGGGATGTTGGCGCTTGAGGGGCTAGAGGGGCTTCGAAAGTACACTTAGGTGACATCAAGGGGGCTTATCTTCTATTGCTTCTTCTACAGTCTGTGGTTGAACTCGTCAAGTACGAACTGCACAAGTCCAGACTGGAAAACCACTGCTGACCTTATAATTAAGACTCGGATAAAAGTGTCATCAACAACGGAGAGCAACAGTGAACCTCTGATGAGGACTGAACACAGCTGACGTCCTCCGATAGAGACATAAACCAGAACACACACACACACACACACACACACACACAGGAGGTCACAGGTGTGGTGCCACCCGGCTGGTTTGATGTTTCTCGTGAAGACGGCTCCATCAGAAAGTCACTTTAAAGCTTTCTAAGCTCCTCAAACCTTCAGAGGGAAACAGGTTAGCTTTGAGCAGCAGAAGCGGGTCTTGAAATCAGACGAAGCTTTGATGGACCATGATGGACAAACGCGGCCACACTTTCATGTACAGACGTGTGCGGCTGTCATGTTTTCAGTCAGAGCCAGCAGATTTCATCCTCTGGGTCTTTGTGGTCGTTTCTTGGGTCTTTGTTGTTATTTCAGGTCCTCCCCCGTTAGCGTTAATCTGGGTCCACGGTGGATGTTTCCGGCAGCTCAGCTTAAAGCCTCCCTTAAAGCTGCTGTTCTTCTACAGCTCGCTCATAAAACGCATGTTTAGTGTCTAGTTTTAGAGATTTGTTCTTCGGAGCAGATGAGCTGCTCCTCTTCCTCTTCCTCTTCTTCTTCTTCTTCTGTTAAAACGTCTGTTTCTGTTTCAGCCGACCAGTGAGGAGGACCTCTGCCCCATCTGCTACGCCCACTCCATCTCCGCCATCTTTAAACCCTGTTCACACAAGTCCTGCAAGTGAGTCCACACACATTCACACTCACATTCACGCTCACGCTCACACTCACACTCACGCTCACACTCACACTCATTCTGCTGGCTGATGGCTGCCTTCTCTCTGCAGAGCCTGTATCAACCAACACCTGATGAACAACAAGGACTGTTTCTTCTGCAAAGCCACCATCACCGGGGTGGAAGACTTCAGCAAACCTGCCTCCTCCTAACACACCTGACTCACACTCACACTTGACTCACACCTGACTCACACACCTGACTCACACACCTGACACACACTCACACTTGACTCACACCTGACACACACACCTGACTCACACACCTGAGTAACACACCTGACACACATTCACACTTGACTCACACACCTGAGTCACACGCCTGACTGAAACACCTGACACAAACACTCACACTTGACTCACACCTGACTCACACACTTGACTCACACCTGACACATACACCTGACTCAAACACCTGACACACACTCACACCTGACACACACATCTGACTCACACTCACACCGGACACACACACCTGAGTCACACACCTGACACGCACGAGTCACACTTGAGACACACACCTGACACTCACACCTGACACACACACCTGAGTCACACACCTGACACACACTCACACCTGACACTCACACCTGACACATACACCTGAGTCACACACCTGAGTCACACACCTGACACACACTCACACTTGACTCACACCTGACACACACACCTGAGTCACACACCTGAGTCACACACCTGACTCAAACACCTGACACACACTCACACTTGACTCACACCTGACACACACACCTGAGTCACACCTGACTCAAACACCTGACACACACTTACACTTGACTCACACCTGACACACACACCTGACTCACACCTGACTCACACACCTGAGACACACCTGACTCACAACTGACTCACACACACCTGAGTCACACACCTGAGACACACCTGACTCACACCTGACTCACACACCTGACACACACACCTGTGTCACACCTGAGACAGTGAACATGTGAATCTCTTCACATCAAACCCAAAGATCCTCACGGCTGCGTCACATGTGAATCTTTTATTTTGAAATGTTTGTCACTTGGACACGGAGACGTTTGTTGTTTTTTGTTCTTTTGTTTGTTGTTTTTGCGTCTTTACCGTCGAGCCGAGGACGTGTGTTTGAAAGTTTGTTTTCTGTTGCTGTGAAATGTATCGTTGAAGTAAACACATTAAATTATTTATCCTCAACCAATCAGGTGGCTCCGTGTGCTCGTCTCATGAAAACAAAATATTTGAAAATTGAGAAAAATTATTGGTAAATCTAAATCTTTATTTTGAATTTTAGACTATTTGACTGTTTTTAATCTCGTTGTTTTGTTTTAATTATTGCATTTTTTTATGATCAAACATTTTTATTTAAAAATTATTTTAAAAGTTTAGATTTTTAAAATAAGATTTTAAATTGTAATTATTTAAAAAAACAGATTTAGAGAATAAATTACAAATTTCAAAAAGTTTATATTTCAAATATTTTTTATTTCATAAATGTTTTTTTTTTCATTGACAGATTATAAAATTAAATAAAAAATATAAATATATTTAATCGTAAAATGAATTAGTTAAACATTTCTTGAAAGCATTGCCATTTATTGTTTATTAAAGTTATCAAACCATTTAAATTATTGAATTAATTTAAAATCAATGTTAAATTAATTGGGCTTGGTGGTCTAGAAGGTTCCTGGTCTGAACCTCAGCAGGTCTTCCTGTGTGGAGTCTCCATGTTCTCCTGGTGCTTGTGTGGGTTTCCTCCAGGTTCTCCAGGTTCCTCCATCAGTCCAAAGACCTCCATGTCAGGTTACCTGGTGATTCTAGATCACCTGGAGGAGGGATTGGGAGTGTGAGGGGTTGTTCGTCTACATGTGGTCCTGTGATGGACTGGAGACCTGTCCAGGTGGACCCCTGCCTTTAGACCTGAAGAGAGCTGGATAGACTCCAGCAGATCCACCTGACCCTGTAGAGGATTTAACGGGTCTAGATGATGGATGGATGGTGGATGGATAAATGAATGAGGGATGGATGGATGGATGGATGGATGGATAGATGAGGGATGGATGGATGGATAGATGAGGGATGGATGGATGGATAGATGAGGGATGGATGGATGGATAGATGAGGGATAGATGGATGGATAGATGAGGGATGGATGGATGGATGGATGAGGGATGGATGGTTAAATGAATTGAATTCAGTTCAAAACTACTGTATTGATCCCTGAAGGGAAATTAATTATTGTAACTGTTCTGATCCGAGTTTCTTCAGTGAAGGTTCTAGAAGGTTCCAGCTGAGTTCAGGAAGGATCTCCTGCAGCAGATCTGAAGATCCTCGGTGTTGTGTCGAGGATGTTCAGGGTCGTCCATGATGGTCTTCATTGATAAAGGATCCTCCTTCGCTCCATCATCTCCAGAACAGAACCAGAACAGAACCAGCCTTCTTTAATTTAGTTCCTGATCATCTCCGTTGTCAGCAGTTAAGATGAGATGATTGTTGGTGACTCTTCTTCACTCTTCTTCTTATCTCCGTCCTCCCTCGTTGTCTTAAATCCAGACGTGGGAGTCTGAAGTCGTCTCAGCGACCCGTTCAGCTGATCAGAGTCCAGATTTGTCCTCGTCGGAGCTTCAAACTCGTCCATCTCGTTAGTGAGAAACCTCCTCTTCATCTCTCTGATCTGCATCCACGGCGTCTCCTCTTCAACTCAGGTGGTAAAAAAATAACCGAGAAAATAAACCAGGATGAAAAATAGTTAAAAAACAAACGTTATCAATGAAGAAGACTTAAAAATAAACTACAGAGATTCTAGAAGCTTCTTCAGCCAAACTTCTGACTCATCCAAGTTTAGATCATTTTAAAAACAAATGCATTTAAAATTATTAAGAAATATAACAAAGTCAAAACTTTTTATTATATAGTTTGTTAAATTGTTCATTGCTTTTAATTTTGTCAGTTCAAATGTGAAACAGACATTTTTAAATTGATTGCATTTTAATCTTTTTTCAAATTAGATTATTTACTTAAATTAATTAATGCAATTTTTTTTTTTTTATCCATGTTTATCAAATGTTTTGAAGGTTGAATTATTAAATCCATCCTGACGTCTCGGATGGACGAAGTCCAGCAGGACAACACCGGCCGGGTGGAGTTTATGGACGGAGACAGAAATATCTGCTCCGGGGGGGGGAGGAGGGGGAGGAGGGGGGGAGGAGGGGGGGGGGGGGGGGGGGGCAAGGACGCTGATGCCACCGAGTTTATTTATAGAAGAACAAGATCCTCGTTTCTGTCCTGATCGATGGAGAAGCAGCTCATGAGACGGATGAGAGAGTTTATTTGTGTTTCAGGCCGATAATCGGGTCAATGACAGACTGGAAAACATCTCAGCTCCAGATCAGCTCAGGACCTGCTGGAGGACCTGCTGCTGCAGGACCTGCAACAGGACCTGCTGCTGGACCTGCTGCAGGAGGACCTGCTGCAGGACCTGCTGCTGGACCTGCTGCTGGACCTGCTGCAGGAGGACCTGCTGCAGGAGGACCTGCTGCAGGACCTGCTGCTGGACCTTCTGCTGGACTTGCTGCTGGACCTTCTGCTGGACCTGCTGCAGGACCTGCTGCAGGACCTGCTGCAGGAGGACCTGCTGCTGGACCTGCTGCAGGAGGACCTGCTGCTGGACCTGCTGCAGGAGGACCTGCTGCTGGACCTGCTGCAGGAGGACCTGCTGCAGGACCTGCTGCTGGACCTTCTGCTGGACTTGCTGCTGGACCTTCTGCTGGACCTGCTGCAGGACCTGCTGCAGGACCTGCTGCAGGACCTGCTGCATCATCAGGACAGTGAACATTGGACCTCTTCATGGTTCTGTTCCTTCTAACAACATTTAAAAGTGGTTCTAGGACTCTGGTACCACTGAAGACCAGGTTTCATCCCAGAACCCTCCGAGTCCAGAGACGTCGACTGCACCATCTTTATTTCCTGGACGTATTTGTCTTATTTGTGTCTTTTTGGTTTCTGAGTGTCCCGGTCCACCTGGTTGTTGAAGGACCTGAATCAGGGACGTTTAGTCTCTAATTCAACACAAAAAAACTGTCAATAGTTTTATTCAAATCTCAAATTCAATTGGATAAATTATTTACTTTCACTTTTCACTTTATTATACAGTTTAAAATTTTGGCCTGTTTTTTTTTTTATTTACAACTATTACGTTTTCAGACTCGGACTCGTATTTTTTCAGCTTCAGATCTTTCGTCCCTGATCTGGCGTGGTGGTGGTGGGGGGGACTGCAGGAGCTGCGAACAGACGCCATCTTTACACCACTTTCACTTGATTGACACCTGGCAGCGCTACATTTAGCGAGCTGCTCAGACAGTTGACGGTGATCTCCAGATGTTGCTGTTCATCATCAACACGGTCGATGTCTTGAATCGGTCCCAGGTCAGGGACTCGTCCCTCTTCTTCCCTGGCGGCGTCTCTTCGTCCGTCCCAACCAGACCCAGTTCGAAGGAGAAGAGGAGCTGCATCGTATAAAAACGGCTTCATTTTGAACGTTTAGACAGGATGAAGCGGTTTTAATGATTCCACAGTATTTATTCATTTTTGCTGACTCATCTCCAGACGGCTGGTTGACCGTAAAAACATTAAAATCGCTGATTAAACCTTTGAATACTACTGGGCAATATGACGATACATATCGTGAGGACGATATAAAAGTGTGTATCGTGCCATTTCTCTTCTATCGTTTCTATCGTTTCTAACCTAATTTTATCAATTATTACAGCAAATATGTAATTGAATAACCTGCAATGATAAATTTGATAGAATCATATCTACTTCTACAAAGTAGCCTTTTATGTTTGCACTTTTATTCATGGTTAATGCCTTAAACAGAGTTCTCTTCAACCCTGATGTTTACTTTAGACACTTTATATTGGTTTGCAAACTTTGCACTACAAGGTTACAGATTTCAGAAAGTTGAAAAATAATTTGTGTTTATTATTTATAGCTGAACTTCAGTGCAAAAATGTGTTTTTCCTCCCAGAAACTGTTGTGTACTTTAAAAAAAATGTGAAAGCTACTGTACCTCTGTACCTACCTGTTTTTGCTGCACTAAAATGTATGTTTGTGACAGTTCAGCTAAATGTCCTTTCAAAATAAAGTTGAAAAGTAAGCAATGAAATTTTTGTCAAACTTTTCAGAGAATAACTGAAAACATACTTTATTATGGTATATCGTGATATATATCGTTATCGTGATATATATCGTTATCGTACCCAGCTCTACCCTTGAAACGTCTCGAGAGCAGATTTGGTTTGCAGCTAAATAAACGTCTCAGCTGCAGGACTCTGGTGGTCTCGCTCCATCAGCAGCTCTCAGGTCTTCCACTTCCTGTTCAGACGGCTCATACGGGCGAAGAACCGGTCCAAAGCCGGTTCCGTCCACCTCGGTGGCGGTGATGACGTCTTTGATCGTCTGTAAAAGAACGATACAGTTTTAAACTGCTGAATGTCTCGGTTAGCTCACTGCGGTTTTAGATCATCTGGTATCTTCTGTGGTGATTGTTGGAGACGGTTACGTTGAGATGTTCTCAGCCCAGACTTGAAGAAACGTTTCTCCACAGCTCTTTCAGGGTCTTTCAGGAGATGTTGTGATCATTAAATACTGACCGAATACTAATATCAAAGAACGTATACTTCTGGTGCAGCCCTCGTGTCCACCTGATCACCCCAACCCGCCCTGAAGATGTTGAGATCCCTCTGCAGACGCAGAAGAAATGCATGCTGGGACCATAACAAGTGGACAGTATTAGAAACATCTAGAACACCATCATCTCCTCCCCACTAATGTCAGCATGAATCTGGAAACCATCGAAATGTCTGAAACGATCAAACTGTGTAAACAGTCGAACGTGTCTTTGACGTCCAGGTCTGGAAGACGCTCATGAAGCCATCACCAGCGTTGGACCGTTCTTCTGCACCACCTCAGCCAGGAAGATGATCTGGAGCAGAGAACATGAGACAGCAGATGCAAGCGTCCATCAGGGCCATCAGGTCATCAGGTCCGTCAGATCATCAGGTCCATCAGGTCATCAGGTCCATGAGGTCATCAGGTCAATCAGATCATCAGGTCCGTCAGATCATCAGGTCCATCAGATCATCAGGTCCAACAGATCATCGGGTCATCAGGTCCATCGTGTCATCGGGTCCTTCAGATCCATCAGGTCCGTCAGATCATCAGGTCCATCAGATCATCAGGTCCGTGAGGTCATCAGGTCCGACAGATCATCAGGTCCAACAGATCATCGGGTCATCAGGTCCATCGAGTCATCGGGTCCTTCAGATCATCAGGTCCATCAGGTCATCAGGTCCATGAGGTCATCAGGTCAATCAGATCATCAGGTCCGTCAGATCATCAGGTCCATGAGGTCATCAGGTCTGTCAGATCATCAGGTCCATCAGATCATCAGGTCCATCAGATCATCAGATCTATCAGGTCCATCAGATCATCAGATCTATCAGGTCCATCAGATCATCAGGTCCATCAGATCATCAGGTCCGTCAGATCATCAGGTCCGTCAGATCATCAGGTCATCAGGTCCATCAGATCATCAGATCATCAGGTCCATCAGATCATCAGGTCCATCAGATCATCAGGTCCATCAGATCATCAGGTCCGTCAGATCATCAGGTCCGTCAGATCATCAGGTCATCAGGTCCATCAGATCATCAGATCTATCAGGTCCATCAGATCATCAGGTCCATCAGATCATGAGGTCCATCAGGTCATCAGGTCCATCAGATCATCAGGTCCATCAGATCATCAGGTCCGTCGGATCATCAGGTCCATCGGATCATCAGGTCCATCGGATCATGAGGTCCGTCGGATCATCAGGTCCATCGGATCATCAGGTCCATCGGATCATCAGGTCCATCAGATCATCAGGTCCGTCGGATCATCAGGTCCGTCGGATCATCAGGTCCATCAGATCATCAGGTCCATCAGGTCATCAGGTCCATCGGATCATGAGGTCCATCGGATCATCAGGTCCATCAGATCATCAGGTCCATCAGATCATCAGGTCCATCAGGTCATCAGGTCCATCAGATCATCAGGTCCATCAGGTCATCAGGTCCATCAGATCATGAGGTCCATCAGATCATCAGGTCCATCAGATCATCAGGTCCGTCAGATCATCAGGTCCGTCAGATCATCAGGTCATCAGGTCCATCAGATCATCAGATCTATCAGGTCCATCAGATCATCAGGTCCATCAGATCATCAGGTCCGTCAGATCATCAGGTCCGTCAGATCATCAGGTCATCAGGTCCATCAGATCATCAGATCTATCAGGTCCATCAGATCATCAGGTCCATCAGATCATCGGGTCATCAGGTCCATCGAGTCATCAGGTCCTTCAGATCATCAGGTCCATCAGATCATCAGGTCCGTCAGATCATCAGGTCATCAGGTCCATCAGATCATCACGTCCATCAGGTCTTTCCTGATCAGAAGCTTCTTCTCAACAGACGTCCATGTTCTCCAGGATGGATGCAAACAGAAACGCAGATCTTCTAAAAGGAGCCGTTCGGATCCCAGCAGGTGATTTATGGTCCAGAAACGACCGGTTTAATTACGTATCTGCATCCGTTATTAATATTTATTTGATGAAAAAGTCATGATGATGTCACAGAATAATAAAAATGTTAAACATGAGAAGTCGAAGCTTTTAACAAAGTTGTGGCTTTAATGTAAAATCACTACTTTTTAATGTCAGATTGTGACTTTGTTAAACAATTATGACTTTTAAATGTTAAATAATTTCACTTAACTGTGTTTTTTCCCATTTGAATTTATTTTCTCTAAAAACTTTTTTCACTAAACTCAGTTTTTTAAAAGTAAAAACTTTAAACATTGAATAAATTTTTCTTGTAAAATTTTTCAAATATATAATGAAACTTTTTAAACATAAAATCTTTCTTGTTAAACTGCTATTTAAAAAAAGAAGTTGAAAAGTTTCACATAAATTTTACTTTTTCCTATAAATTCTGATTTTTTTAAATGTTAAAAGTTTGACTTTTTCTCAGAAAATGATATAAATCATAATTTTTTAAAAATTGTATCTTATTATATTATTTTAAATTACAACATTTTTCATTTTTTTAGAATTTTTTTTTAAAGTAAAATTACATTTTTTATTGAAAAAACCTTCATTTAAAAGGTGAATTTCCCATCAAACCCACATTTTAAATGTATAATCATCACTTTTTTCCCCATTAAATCAAAAAATGTTCCTGTATTTTTTTTAATATATAATGTTTTAATATAAAATTGTTCATGTAAAAACTGCTGTTTTCTGGTCCACGTGCACACACGTGTCCGTATGTCCCACTTTTATAGTTTGGACCTTAAAGCTGGATGTTCCTCAGCAGCAGAACCGCTGGTCCAGTCAGCGTTTCCATGTCTGAGTTCTACAGGAAGACTTGTTCTCCGTCTGCTGGTCACGTTCATTTTCTGTCCAAACAGCTGGTGGAAGCTGAGATGTTCAGATCAGTGACGTCAGGAGGATCAAACCTGGAAGAGCAGTTTCCTTCTGACCAAAGGAGCAGTTGGTGGTGAAACGCTGCCCTCTGGTGGTGAAGCAGCAGCAGCTCAGCCTCATCATGACGTCATCTGACATGTTGAGAAACATCTACCACCATCAGAGGCCTGTTACAGCAGATCTTGGTTTGACAGATCCTACTAACTTCATCTTTAAAACGGGTTTAACTAATCCTTTATCTTTCACCAAGTGAGCTGCAGATTAGAACGGAAACGTGTGAGATTAAACTCCTAAATAGGTTAAAAGGGAATATTAACGAGCTCATTAACAAACGAACATCTTACTGCGGCTGATATCACACTAAAGCTGGAATTTGGATCCTAAAAGTAAAGAAACGTGAACTGACATGATGGTTTTCATTTATCAGGTAAATATGTTGTTTAAATGTGGAAATTAATTTCTTCTTCTGGGAGCTGAATAAAATAACAAAAATACCAGACTACAACCTCCAGATTCATTAACCTTCAAAAGAAACATGAAGCTTAGCTTTTATATCAGTTTAAATCCTCAAACATTCATTACATACGTTTAATATTATAACTGCATCAAAATCAAAAGTGACGGCGGCATCACTGCGACAAGCTGACGGCGACAAATTGCCACGAGAGTAAACACAACCATTAAGGTGAGAGCCTACTTCTGAAGCAGTCAGGACCAAGGACAGCGACCTCAGTCTCATCTAAGGCGAGAGTCTATCTCTGAAGCAGTCAGGACCAAGGACAGCGACCTCAGTCTCATCTGAGGGGAGAGTCTATCTCTGAAGCAGTCAGGACCAAGGACAGCGACCTCAGTCTCATGTGAGGTGAGAGTCTATCTCTAAAGCAGTCAGGACCAAGGACAGCGACCTCAGTCTTATCTGAGGGGAGAGTCTATCTCTGAAGCAGTCAGGACCAAGGACAGCGACCTCAGTCTCATGTGAGGTGAGAGTCTATCTCTAAAGCAGTCAGGACCAAGGACAGCGACCTCAGTCTTATCTGAGGGGAGAGTCTATCTCTGAAGCAGTCAGGACCAAGGACAGCGACCTCAGTCTCATGTGAGGTGAGAGTCTATCTCTAAAGCAGTCAGGACCAAGGACAGCGACCTCAGTCTTATCTGAGGGGAGAGTCTATCTCTGAAGCAGTCAGGACCAAGGACAGCGACCTCAGTCTCATCTGAGGCGAGAGTCTATCTCTGAAGCAGTCAGGACCAAGGACAGCGACCTCAGTCTAATCTAAGGTGAGAGTCTATCTCTGAAGCAGTCAGGACCAAGGACAGCGACCTCAGTCTCATCTGAGCTGAGAGTCTCTCTGAAGCCGTCAGGACCAAGGACAGCGACCTCAGTCTCATCTGAGCTGAGAGTCTATCGCTGAAGCAGTCAGGACCAAGGACAGCGACCTCAGTCTCATCTGAGCTGAGAGTCTATCTCTGAAGCCGTCAGGACCAAGGACAGCGACCTCAGTCTCATCTGAGCTGAGAGAGTCTATCTCTGAAGCCGTCAGGACCAAGGACAGCGACCTCAGTCTCATCTGAGCTGAGAGTCTATCTCTGAAGCCGTCAGGACCAAGGACAGCGACCTCAGTCTCATCTGAGGTGAGAGTCTATCTCTGAAGCCGTCAGGACCAAGGACAGCGACCTCAGTCTCATCTGAGCTGAGAGTCTATCTCTGAAGCCGTCAGGACCAAGGACAGCGACCTCAGTCTCATCTGAGCTGAGAGTCTATCTCTGAAGCAGTCAGGACCAAGGACAGCGACCTCAGTCTCATCTGAGCTGAGAGTCTATCTCTGAAGCCGTCAGGACCAAGGACAGCGACCTCAGTCTCATCTGAGCTGAGAGTCTATCTCTGAAGCCGTCAGGACCAAGGACAGCGACCTCAGTCTCATCTGAGCTGAGAGTCTATCTCTGAAGCCGTCAGGACCAAGGACAGCGACCTCAGTCTCATCTGAGCTGAGAGTCTATCTCTGAAGCCGTCATTTTTGATCCAAAAATGGGAAAATTGAGAAATTCAGAACCTCTTTGTTCGATTTCTATCCAAAAATCTCTGAAAAAAGTGATAATGTAGTCAAACATGGAGAGACTGGGTTCTTCAGCTGCAGTCCTTCAATTCTTCCAGCAGATGGCAGTGTTGAGCTTCACTCATGACAAGGAGCCACATCTCATCTCTATCTGCATCCAAATTCAGAATATAACATTTATGTAGTAAACCCCCCCCCCCCCCCCCCCCCCCCCCCCCCCCCCCCGTCCAAATAATTTAATTCCAAATTGTGAGTACCATTTGAAAAAAAAAAAAACATCCACACGGTGTGTAATTTTTTTTGTGTGCATTTTAGGGATCATTTCAATGATATAAATGTTAGCAACACTAACATACAGGCCACATGCCTTTAAGTCTAGTATTAGACTGTATTTTTGCACCTTTATATCTTTAAAAAAAAAAAAAAAATAAATAAATATATATATATATATATATATATATATATATATATATATTGGATGCTATATATAAATATATATATATATATATTAAGATATAATATGCTGAGATGACTATAAATACAGAAGAGCAGCTGTGGTTCTGTTACACAGTCTGTGCAGTTGCACAGTCCTGGCAGCAGGGGGCAGTGTTGAGCTTCACTGGGGGGAAAACTGCCTTCATTCAGTCTGAATTGCTCCTCCGTGTTTGTGTGTGTGTTCGTAACACTGGGTTTTATGTGTTTTCATTCCTCTGTTGCTTCCTCTGCAGACCATCTAAAAATGACATATTGACAGCTCATTTCATTCTTTAAACACACACGGACACCCGTGATTGGATGCTGTGCGTTTGTGTGTCTGGTTCTTTTCAGTCCCGGATTGTGATTCTGATCATGAAGGCTTCTGCTGTAATCACGTACACGGAGGTTCGTGCACGCCTCGTGTTCCTGGAATATGTTTGGTCCACGGATAGAAAAAGGGTGCTGGGTCCAAACATGGACCGCATCTGGTGCTGTCTTCCTTCCATGTGGACCACAGAAAACCCGGATCTGGGTTTTTGGCTTTAATTATGCATGTCTTATAATATCATCTGATGTGGAACAAAGAATTCAGAGTACAGTTGTCATGGATGTAAAATCAAACTATGGAGGCTGAAACTGGTTTTTGTAACAGGCTGTGAATACCTTTATTTCTGTGGTAAAGTTGGACATTTTAACATGGAGGTCAATGGAGACTGACTCACGGTTGGAGCTAGACCCTAGTGGTTAGTAGAGGAACTGCAGCCTCTAGTGGTTAGTAGAGGAACTGCAGCCTCTAGTGGTTAGTAGAGGCACTGCAGCCTCTAGTGGTTAGTAGAGGCACTGCAGCCTCTAGTGGTCGGTAGAGGAACTGGAGCCTCAAGTGGTCAATAGAGGAACTGCAGCCTCTAGTGGTCGGTAGAGGAATGGCAGCCTGTAATGGTAAGTAGAGGAAATGCAGCCTCTAGTGGTCAGTAGAGGAAATGCAGCCTCTAGTGGTCAAAAGAGGAACTGCAGCCTCTAGTGGTTAGTAGAGGAACTGCAGCCTCTAGTGGTTAGTAGAGGAAATGCAGCCTCTAGTGGTTAGTAGAGGAAATGCAGCCTCTAGTGGTTAGTAGAGGAATGGCAGCCTCTAATGGTTAGTAGAGGAAATGCAGCCTCTAGTGGTCAATAGAGGAACTGCAGCCTCTAGTGGTCGGTAGAGGAATGGCAGCCTGTAATGGTAAGTAGAGGAAATGCAGCCTCTAGTGGTCAGTAGAGGAAATGCAGCCTCTAGTGGTCAAAAGAGGAACTGCAGCCTCTAGTGGTTAGTAGAGGAACTGCAGCCTCTAGTGGTCGGTAGAGGAATGACAGCCTGTAATGGTTAGTAGAGGAAATGCAGCCTCTAGTGGTCAAAAGAGGAACTGCAGCCTCTAGTGGTTAGTAGAGGAACTGCAGCCTCTAGTGGTCGGTAGAGGAATGACAGCCTGTAATGGTTAGTAGAGGAAATGCAGCCTCTAGTGGTCAAAAGAGGAACTGCAGCCTCTAATGGTTAGTAGAGGAAATGCAGCCTCTAGTGGTTAGTAGAGGAAATGCAGCCTCTAGTGGTCGGTAGAGGAATGGCAGCCTGTAATGGTTAGTAGAGGAAATGCAGCCTCTAGTGGTCAAAAGAGGAACTGCAGCCTCTAGTGGTCAATAGAGGAACTGCAGCCTCTAGTGGTCAATAGAGGAACTGCAGCATCTAGTGGTCAGTAGAGGAACTGCAGCCTCTAGTGGTCAATAGAGGAACTGCATCCTCTAGTGGTCAATAGAGGAACTGCAGCATCTAGTGGTCAGTAGAGGAACTGCAGCATCTAGTGGTCAGTAGAGGAACTGCAGCCTCTAGTGGTCAGTAGAGGAACTGCAGCCTCTAGTGGTCAATAGAGGAACTGCATCCTCTAGTGGTCAATAGAGGAACTGCAGCATCTAGTGGTCAGTAGAGGAACTGCAGCCTCTAGTGGTCAGTAGAGGAACTACAGCCTCTAGTGGTCAATAGAGGAACTGCATCCTCTAGTGGTCAATAGAGGAACTGCAGCCTCTAGCGGTCAATAGAGGAACTGCAGCCTCTAGTGGTCGGTGGCGGAACTGCAGGTCTTTTTAATTCTGAAATGGATTCAACCCAAAAGAACTGGTTTGAAGCCTGAAGTTCTCCGTTGTGGAGGTCACCATCCTGCAGAGTCGGCCTGGAGGCTGCTTGGATCAGAGATACCGGATGGTACCAGTCCGCCAGCGGCAGCACCACCACCACCATCGTGGGTCAGTGCTGACATCAACCACAGAGATAGTTGTAACCCTGTTGATTGTATAAGCAGATAAACTTTGTCTGATACATAAATGCGTAGACTTTTTTCTGGAATCATCCTCATGAAAACACCAGTTTGAAACACACAGCAGCCGAAGAGCGTAATGTCAATGTTTATGAAAGAAGTGCTTACTTTTGTCAGAAAGTCAAGGTTTTGTAAAACTCACAATTTTAAGGAAATAAAAGTTCACGTTCACTAAATTTGAGTTTAGCACTTCTGATCTCTAAACTGTCACTAAAACTCATCTTATGAATCGTGATGGGTGGAACTGGTTTGTGGCGTTGTAGTTGCTGATCTGAACGGGAGAAGATGAATCAACAAAGATAATAAATCAGTCTACACGAGGAGCTAACTGTCAGTCCGAACTTCTCCTGCTGAGACTTGAGGATTTAATTGATTGACTAATTGATGCAGCTCTTCAGAGGAAGTCGATTACCTCCTCTGCTTGTTCACAGGTTTATAAATGACTCGGTATTGATCACTGAGGTGTTCCTCAGCAGCCGTTCAGCCACTTTACCACATTTTCTGTCCATCCGAGTCTGTCATGGCCGAGAGCGTCTGGAAGGAGAAAAACACCAACGAGAACCTGGAAGCAGCCAGAGTCTCTCAGACCTGAATCTACTGAACCTCCTGACCACTAGGGGGCGCCAACAGTCAGTCAGTCCCCATGAACCAGGTGGAGTGAGTCACGACGCTGTGCAGTAAAGCTCAAACTCACTCCTCAGGAACATCCCGATGACATCACTGGGTTTTGTCCAGTTCTTTTATACAGTGTATAAAATGTATGATAATAACCAACATCATAACTGTAAATATTAGCATACGTTAGCAACCGCTAGACTTCAGTGAATATATGAGCTACAGTTAGATCTCTGGTGTAAATATTAGGATGCAATAGTAACACCTGTCATTTTAACTCTGGGTAAATATTAGCATATGCTAGCATTTTAATTTTGGTATAACTGTTAGCATACATTAGCAACAGCTGGCATCATTATTTTTTTTCAATAAAGTGATCCTTAAAGTATTGAAACAAAATTTAATTGATTTGTTCACTTTTTGAAATTATTATTTAGGCATGAATGTTAGCATATGATAGCAACTGCGGGTAATATAACCTTTCAACCGGCATTAGTATATAATATTGACAACTTCTGTTATAACTTTAGCATAGATTTAGCATACGCTAGCATTAGCTAGCATTGTAACTTTAGCATATATGCTAGTGACAGCATTTTAGAAAGCATTGTTTAAAGGTGGGGTGGGTGTTGTTTTTTTGCAACACTTTTTACAATATTGCCTGAAAACCTTTTCACATTTCCATTGCACCCACTGAAATAAAATGTTTGCAAAAAAAACTAAACATTTTGGTCCAGTCTAGAAGGTATAATCAGAGAAAAACTCTGACCAATCAAAAAAGTGATCATCACTATTTTGATTGGCTGCCTAATACGTCCATCAAATATCACCCCTCGCTCCCTCCCTCCCTATGGTTCATGCAGTCGTGAATCATGTGAAGGCGTGGTTTCGAGGGGTGAGCTGAAGAGGAGGAGGCGGAGCCTTTGGGAGAAGGGAGGGAGTGTATATTTTCAAAATCTCACTTGAGTTGGATTGCTGGAACCGTTTTTCAAACAACACCTACTCCACCTTTAAGTGTTATATAAGCGTATGTTTGCACCAGCTAACAATAAAACCTTAGCGTAGATGTTAGTGTATACTAGCAATAGCTAGAATTATCAGTTAAGTGTTATGTTAGCATACATTACAACTGTACAACAATTCAATTCAATTTTATTTGTATAGTGTCTGATACAATGTCAATTGTCTCCAGGTGCTTTACAGAGACCCAGATCATGACCCCCCCGGCAAATATCATTAACTAAAATTATAATATTAATCCAAATCAAGGATTTGAACCCAAACTGGTAGCTGGTTTCAGAATAAAGGTGCCTGGTAGCAGAAGGCCCGTCCTCCAAATCTACTTTTAGATATTCTAGGAACGACCATTAATCCTGCATTCTGAGAGCAGAGAGCTTCATTAGTAGCATAACGTGCTATCAGGTCTTGTAAATAGCACTAAGCTAGGCCATTAAGGGCCTTATATGTGAGAAGCAGAATTTTAAACTCAATTCTAAATTTCACGGGGAGCTAATGCAGGGAGGCTAGTGTCGTGACATAAACATAAGCAACAACAAGCATTAGAATTTTAATGTCATGTTAGCAGATAATAGTGCCAGCTAGCATGATACCTTCATACCTTTTGGTTCCATGAGAGTAAAACACCAGTGATGATCCTCGGAGGTCAGGACTCTGGTGGAGGTCAGGACTCTGGTGGAGGTCAGGACTCTGGTGGAGGTCAGGACTCTGATGGAGGTCAGGACTCTGGTGGAGGTCAGGACTCTGGTGGAGGTCAGGACTCTGATGGAGGTCAGGACTCTGGTGGAGGTCAGGACTCTGGTGGAGGTCAGTCTGATGGAGGTCACTCTGGTGGAGGTCAGGACTCTGGTGGAGTCAGGACTCTGAGGTCAGGACTCTGATGGAGGTCAGACTCTGATGGAGTCAGGACTCTGGTGGAGGTGGAGGTCAGGACTCTGATGGAGGTCAGGACTCTGGTGGAGGTCAGGACTCTGGTGGAGGTCAGGACTCTGATGGAGGTCAGGACTCTGGTGGAGGTCAGGACTCTGGTGGAGGTCAGGACTCTGGTGGAGGTCAGGACTCTGGTGGAGGTCAGGACTCTGGTGGAGGTCAGGACTCTGGTGGAGGTCAGAACTCTGGTGGAGGTCAGGACTCTGGTGGAAGTCAGGACTCTGGTGGAGGTCAGGGGGTCTGCTTGTCCTGAGTTATTATTAAAAGCAGACCCCTGTCCTGATCTTCAACTCCACCAGGACTCTGAAAGAGACCAGAACCTCCACATCGGTCTCATTCACTCAGCAGGGCGATACCATCTTCACCGTCAGATCTCTTCCTGCAGCTTCGTTCCTCAGTCGATGAGTCAGCAGAAATGCTGAGTTAGCCGGTACGTCTCTGTCTGGTATCTGTTCCCTGATCGGCTCCTCGCCAGCTGTTGGCCGGCAGGAAGAAGGTCAACGTTCTCCTCGTCTTTATCGTTCAGACTCCACGTCCTGATTTGTAAAAACTACGAGGAAAAAACTTTTGTATTTACAAAGAAGAAAGTTGTGATTTTACATAAAAAAGCTGAAATCTTTAGTTTAAAAAATGGATCAGCTGCTGAGCTGATTGGATGAATAAGTATCTCACAGCGCTTCAGGTATCATCCAATCAGATCTGACAAGTAGAACATCCAGGATTACTGAAGAACTAGACAGTCTACGTCTGAAGAACCTCCGTCTGATCTGACTTTAGTAACAGGAAGTTAGCAGCCATCATCTACACCTGGATCACCTTCATCTGAACCATCTACATCTGGATCACCTTCATCTGAATCATCTACACCTGGATGACCTTCATCTGAACCATCTACACCTGGATCACCTTCATCTGAACCATCTACACCTGGATCACCTTCATCTGAATCATCTACACCTGGATCACCTTCATCCGAACCATCTTCACCTGGATCACCTTCATCTGAACCATCTACACCTGGATCATCTTCATCTGAACCATCTACACCTGGATCATCTTCAACTGAACCATTTTCACCTGGATCACCTTCATCTGAACCATCTACACCTGGCGCTTTTCTACACCTGGATCACCTTCATCTGAGCCATCTACACCTGGATCATCTTCATCTGAACCATCTACACCTGGATCACCTTCATCTGAGCCATCTACACCTGGATCATCTTCAACTGAACCATTTTCACCTGGATCACCTTCATCTGAATCATCTACACCTGGATCACCTTCATCTGAATCATCTACACCTGGATCACCTTCATCTGAACCATCTACACCTGGATCACCTTTATCTGAACCATCTACACCTGGATCACCTTCATCTGAACCATCTACACCTGGATCACCTTTATCTGAACCATTTACACCTGGATCACCTTCATCTGAACCATCTACACCTGGATCACCTCACCTGAGCTACCTTCACCTGGATCACCTTCATCTGAACCATCTTCACCTGGATCATCCTCATCTGAACCATCTACATCTGGATCACCTTCATCTGAACCATCTACACCTGGATCACCTTCATCTAAACCATCTACACCTGGATCACCTTCATCTGAACCATCTACACCTGGATCACCTTCATCTGAACCATCTACACCTGGATCACCTTCATCTGAACCATCTACACCTGGATCACCTTCATCTGAACCATCTACACCTGGATCACCTTCATCTGAACCATCATCTACACCTGGATCACCTTCATCTGAACCATCTACACCTGGATCACATCTCATCTTCATCTGAACCATCTACAACCTGGATCACCTTCATCTGAACCATCTACACCTGGATCACCTTCATCTGAACCATCTACACCTGGATCACCTTCATCTGAACCATCTACACCTGGATCACCTTCATCTAAACCATCTACACCTGGATCACCTTCATCTGAACCATCTACATCTGGATCACCTTCATCTGAACCATCTACACCTGGATCACCTTCATCTGAACCATCTACACCTGGATCACCTTCATCTGAACCATCTACACCTGGATCATCTTCATCTGAACCATCTACACCTGGATCACCTTCATCTGAACCATCTACACCTGGATCACCTTCATCTGAACCACCTTCACCTGGATCAGTCACCTGTCAGGTGTCCTGTGTAAAACCTCACCTGGGTCTCGTTGGCTCCCTCTCCAGCATCATTAACTCTGTAAACGCAGGTCTCTCCAGGTCTCTCCAGGTCTCTGAAGGTCTCTGAAGGTCTCTGAAGGTCTCTGAGGACCTCAGGGGACTGACGTCTGTGATGGCCCGTCTGACAGCGACCCACGGGTCAGGTGAAGCAGATAAATGGACCCGCCCCCCCAGGAGAAGAACTTCATCTCTGCTCTCCTCGTAAACAACGAGCTGACGAGCATCGATGCGACTGGACCAAGGTGAGTGTGTTCTGGTCCCTCAGGGGCCCGTTATAGAGGAACGTTGTCCACAGACCCGAACGGACCTTCATTCACATCTCGTCATCCTCCCGTTGTTGTCTCATCCTCCTCTTCCTCTCACAATCACCAGAGATTTGCTTTTTTGTTTCTACCAAATCATCATTCCGAGTTAATGATTCGCGTCTCTCAGTCCTCGTAGCTCGTGGACGTTTTCTGAGATCCAGATGAGCTACAGAGAACTTTCTACAGTTCTGGTCCTCAGCAGCTGCAGACTTCTATAAGAACGGATTTTCTGGAGCACTCAGACCTGTGTTAACACAACGCCAAAAGGGAAAGACACCAAACTATTCGGATTAGAACTCTATGCAGCAAGAACGACTCCTGGAACCAGACGGGTCCAGAGTTGTCTCATTCCCACTGCCAAGCACGGCGGTGGAGGCGTCATGGTTAGGTGATCTTCTGCCGCCTCCGAAATGAATCAAATCAAATCAAACTTTATTTATAGAGCGCTTTTCATGCCCTCAGGCAACACAAAGTGCTTTACATAAAAAAATAAAAATAATAAAATAATAATAATGATAAAAAAACAATGCACATTAAAACAAAATAAAAGCAGTCACACACCCCAAAGTTGCAAAGCCATCCTCCCATCCCCCCCCCCCCCCATGCACCACAAATATAACAAAACTCCCTCTTTTTTGTCACTTAAAAAAAAAAAAGAAAAGAAGGATAAAGTACTTCTATTTAAATAAAGAAATATCAAAATATCTAGATAATATGGCTTAAATAAGAGCATTTAAGTGGTTTGCTGTGAAGAACTGAAGTCTTGGACCTGAAAGGGGTTTTTCCTGAAAATTTGTGAGTTTGTGTTTGTGAAACTTGTTTACAAAAATCCCACTTTTTTTTTTTTCAGGAAATCATGACGTTTGTCGTTTTGTTTCGTTTCAACCAAAATCAGAAGCTTTTGTTGTCAAACCTCAACTTTCACAAAATTGCATTTTTTGTCATAAAATATACATTTTTTGCAAAATTGGAACTTTTTGTTGTGAAATTGTGAATTTTACAATATCCCAACTTTGTTAAAATTGCAACTGTTAGGATTTAGAAATTCTTAGAACTGCAGAGCTAAACTTTATTGCCTGGGGTGGCTGTAAGAGGGTGATTGCTGAGTTGTTGCTTGACCTCCTGACCTGCTGTCTTCAAGCGACTATGCGATGGCATAGATCAACGTATTTAGTTACACTCTTTCCTGGGGCAAAAACACCACCTTTGTTTGGACTGGACATCTGGACTTAATTACTGCAACATCTGCTAGACCCCCATCACCAGTTTAAAGACCCCGGAACTTCAGTTGTTGATTAACTCAGACTGTGACTGGACCATCTGGATTTTCGGAGACAAAGGACCATACAACCCGGGAGAGCAGGACCCGCCTTCTTGGGATCTTTAAAAGATGGACACAATCTGGCTTGGAGCGTGCATTTGTCCATGGCAGCATCTTGGTGATGTTCTGGACAAGTGTACCATCGGCCGATTAAAATATTCTGCATGGCATAATAATTCTTTGTATACATGATTGTATTAAATTCTTGATTGATCTTTGCTTCTAGATTTATCATTTAGGCACCAGATAAAAGAACACGGAGACACAGTTTTTTCACAACTTTTTTCTTTTTTTTTTACATAAAATTGTGACTTTATGTATAAAAAAACAGTGAATTTTGTTCAGTAACTTTCTGTCCAACAATCATGAACTTTTGTTGTAAAAAGCAATTTTTTTTTGTCATAAAACCTCAAATGTAACAAAAATACAATAACAATACTTTCCAACAAAGCGCCAGAAACATCATGAGGACAGCTCTCTGTCCTCTGGTCCTCTGACTCCAGACTCTGGACTCATTTCTGAGTCCTCCCTGTCCTGGACGGCTGCAGATGGAGGCTGATGTCTGACAGCTCCAACACTTCTCAGGAGGCTGTGGTGTTGAAAACAACTGACACAGCTGAAGAACTTTTAATGAAAAAGGATCAGAACAACCCAGCTGGAACCAACTGTTTATGTTCTGTAATGTCGGGATAAAGAGGGAGTGGAGTTGACAGAGAGATGATCAGTGTTTGCTCTGGAAAATGTTCAGAAACAACAGAGCAGAGGAGGAACAGCAGGACTCGAAACCTGAAATAAAGACCCTCCAATCAGAGACTCATAGAACCCTCACCTGTGTTTGATCCAAGGAGCTACATCCAGCTAGCTGGTCTGGTTCAGTCCAGGAACTGAAGAAAACCTGCGGTTCCTTTACCGACCACTAGAGGCTGCGGTTCCTCTACCGACCACTAGAGGCTGCGGTTCCTCTACCGACCACTAGAGGCTGCGGTTCCCTCTACCGACCACTAGAGGCTGCGGTTCCTCTACCGACCACTAGAGGCGGCGGTTTCCTCTACCGACCACTAGAGGCTGCGGTTCCTCTACCGACCACTAGAGGCTGCGGTTCCTCTACTGACCACTAGAGGCTGCGGTTCCTCTACTGACCACTAGAGGCTGCGGTTCCTCTACTGACCACTAGAAGCTCCAGTTCCTCTACTGACCACTAGAGGCTGCGGTTCCTCTACCGACCACTAGAGGCTGCGGTTCCTCTACCGACCACTAGAGGCTGCGGTTCCTCTACCGACCACTAGAGGCTGCGGTTCCTCTACCGACCACTAGAGGCTGCGGTTCCTCTACTGACCACTAGAGGCTGCGGTTCCTCTACTGACCACTAGAAGCTCCAGTTCCTCTACTGACCACTAGAGGCTGCAGTTTCTCTACTGACCACTAGAGGCTGCAGTTCCTCTACTGACCACTAGAGGCTGCAGTTCCTCTACCAACCACTAGAAGCTCCAGTTCCTCTACTGACCACTAGAGGCTGCAGTTTCTCTACTGACCACTAGAGGCTGCAGTTCCTCTACCAACCACTAGAGGCTGCGGTTCCTCTACCGACCACAAGAGGCTGCAGTTCCTCTACTGACCACTAGAGGCTGCGGTTCCTCTACTGACCACTAGAGGCTGCGGTTCCTCTACTGACCACTAGAAGCTCCAGTTCCTCTACTGACCACTAGAGGCTGCGGTTCCTCTACCGACCACTAGAGGCTGCGGTTCCTCTACCGACCACTAGAAGCTCCAGTTCCTCTACCGACCACTAGAGGCTGCAGTTCCTCTACCGACCACTAGAGGCTGCGGTTCCTCTACTGACCACTAGAGGCTGCGGTTCCTCTACTGACCACTAGAGGCTGCGGTTCCTCTACTGACCACTAGAAGCTCCGGTTCCTCTACCGACCACTAGAGGCTGCGGTTCCTCTACCGACCACTAGAGGCTGCGGTTCCTCTACTGACCACTAGAGGCTGCGGTTCCTCTACCGACCACTAGAAGCTCCAGTTCCTCTACCGACCACTAGAGGCTGCAGTTCCTCTACCGACCACTAGAGGCTGCAGTTCCTCTACCGACCACTAGTGGCTGCGGTTCCTCTACCGACCACTAGAGGCTGCAGTTCCTCTACCGACCACTAGAGGCTGCAGTTCCTCTACCGACCACTAGAGCTGCAGTTACTACTGACCACTAGTGGCTGCGGTTCCTCTACTGACCACTAGAGGCTGCAGTTCCTCTACTGACCACTAGAGGCTGCAGTTCCTCTACTCACCACTAGTGGCTGCGGTTCCTCTACTGACCACTAGAGGCTGCAGTTCCTCTACTGACCACTAGAGGCTGCAGTTCCTCTACTGACCACTAGAGGCTGCAGTTCCTCTACTGACCACTAGAGGCTGCAGTTCCTCTACCGACCACTAGAGGCTGCAGTTCATCTATTGACCACTAGAGGCTGCAGTTTCTACTACTGACCACTAGAGGCTGCGGTTCCTCTACCTACCACTAGAGGCTGAAGTTCCTCTACCAACCACTAGAGGCTGCAGTTCCTCTACCGACCACTAGAGGCTGCGGTTCCTCTACAGACCACTAGAGGCTGCGGTTCCTCAACCGACCACTAGAGGCTGCGGTTCCTCAACCGACCACTAGAGGCTGCGGTTCCTCTACCGACCACTAGAGGCTGCAGTTCCTCTACCAACCACTAGAGGCTGCAGTTCCTCTACCGACCACTAGAGGCTGCGGTTCCTCTACAGACCACTAGAGGCTGCGGTTCCTCAACCGACCACTAGAGGCTGCGGTTCCTCTACTGTCCACTAGAGGCTGCATTTCCTTTACTGACCACTAGAGGCTGCGGTTCCTCTACTGTCCACTAGAGGCTGCATTTCCTTTACTGACCACTAGAGGCTGCGGTTCCTCTACCGACCACTAGAGGCTGCGGTTCCTCTACCGACCACTAGAGGCTGCGGTTCCTCTACCGACCACTAGAGGCTGCGGTTCCTCTACCGGCCACTAGAGGCTGCGGTTCCTCTACCGACCACTAGAGGCTGCAGTTCTTCTACTGATCACTAAAGGCTGCGGTTCCTCTACTGATCACTAGAGGCTGCGGTTCCTCTACCGACCACTAGAGGCTGCGGTTCCTCTACCGACCACTAGAGGCTGCGGTTCCTCTACTGACCACTAGAGGCTGCGGTTCCTCTACCGACCACTAGAGGCTGCGGTTCCTCTACCGACCACTAGAGGCTGCAGTTCTTCTACTGATCACTAAAGGCTGCAGTTCCTCTACCGACCACTAGAGGCTGCAGTTCCTCTACCGACCACTAGTGGCTGCGGTTCCTCTACTGACCACTAGAGGCTGCAGTTCCTCTACCGACCACTAGAGGCTGCAGTTCCTCTACCGACCACTAGAGGCTGGAGTTACTCTACTGACCACTAGTGGCTGCGGTTCCTCTACTGACCACTAGAGGCTGCAGTTCCTCTACTGACCACTAGAGGCTGCAGTTCCTCTACTGACCACTAGTGGCTGCGGTTCCTCTACTGACCACTAGAGGCTGCAGTTCCTCTACTGACCACTAGAGGCTGCAGTTCCTCTACTGACCATTAGAGGCTGCAGTTCCTCTACTGACCACTAGAGGCTGCAGTTCCTCTACCGACCACTAGAGGCTGCAGTTCATCTATTGACCACTAGAGGCTGCAGTTTCTACTACTGACCACTAGAGGCTGCGGTTCCTCTACCTACCACTAGAGGCTGCAGTTCCTCTACCAACCACTAGAGGCTGCAGTTCCTCTACCGACCACTAGAGGCTGCGGTTCCTCTACAGACCACTAGAGGCTGCGGTTCCTCAACCGACCACTAGAGGCTGCGGTTCCTCTACCTACCACTAGAGGCTGCAGTTCCTCTACCAACCACTAGAGGCTGCAGTTCCTCTACAGACCACTAGAGGCTGCGGTTCCTCTACAGACCACTAGAGGCTGCGGTTCCTCAACCGACCACTAGAGGCTGCGGTTCCTCTACTGTCCACTAGAGGCTGCATTTCCTTTACTGACCACTAGAGGCTGCGGTTCCTCTACTGTCCACTAGAGGCTGCATTTCCTCTACTGACCACTAGAGGCTGCGGTTCCTCTACCGACCACTAGAGGCTGCGGTTCCTAACTACCGACCACTAGAGGCTGCGGTTTCCTCTACCGACCACTAGAGGCTGCGGTTCCTCTACCGACCACTAGAGGCTGCGGTTCCTCTACTGACCACTAGAGGCTGCGGTTTCCTCTACTGACCACTAGAGGCTGCGGTTCCTCTACTGACCCTAGAGGCTGCGGTTCTCTACACCACTAGAGGCTGCGGTTCCTCTACTGACCACTAGAGGCTGCGGTTCCTCTACTGACCACTAGAGGCTGCGGTTCCTCTACTGACCACTAGAGGCTGCGGTTCCTCTACCGACCACTAGAGGCTGCGGTTCCTCTACCGACCACTAGAGGCTGCGGTTCCTCTACCGACCACTAGAGGCTGCGGTTCCTCTACCGACCACTAGAGGCTGCAGTTCTTCTACTGATCACTAAAGGCTGCGGTTCCTCTACTGTCCACTAGAGGCTGCGGTTCCTCTACCGACCACTAGAGGCTGCGGTACCTCTACAGACCACTAGAGGCTGCGGTTCCTCTACTGACCACTAGTGGCTGCGGTTCCTCTACCGACCACTGTCCCGATCTCAGCATTTAAATGTCCCACTTTAACGCAGAAATGAACATTCTTATAAAATGTTACAAAACAGTTTTGGTCTCCATTAACAGAATTCATATTCACGATAACTTTTTACACATTAAAAACTTTATTTTTCTCTCCCTCCTGGTGGCTCAGTGATTGAGCTTTCATCACCATGTTGGAGGTCGGAGGTCATGGTGGATTCCTGGTTATCATGATGGGCCAAATCAATCATGCAGATCACAGACGACCTCGAACAGGAACGTTACAACTTAATGTTTTTCTTCGTGGTTCCCTCAGAGACAGTCTTGGACCTGAACACCGTATCAGGCTGAACTTATTGATCCAGCTGGTCTTCTGATGACTGACTGGAACATTTCAGGACTGAAACCGTGAACAGCTGTGCACATACCCAAAAGAAATCAGGGACACTCAGTTAAATAACTCTTGTTTATGATATAATAGAGGATAATGTAAGATAATATTCCTACAGTTCTACTTATTTTAATTACGGTCACTTATTTCTACAGCCACACCATCATTGAGATCACAAGAAAACAACTGTAAACCTGAGGATTTGTGATGTTTTGCTGTAAATTTAGGAATTTCTTAAATTTCCCACTTTTTACTTAATATTGAAACTTTTTGTTCTAATAAATGGACTTTTGCAAAACTTTGATGTAAAATTACAACTTAGTGTAAAATTGTTAATTTTGTTTTCTTTTAGCTTTCGGTCCTAAAATCAAGAATTATTTGTTATTTATTATTTTTCTAAGCTTATTTTTGTCATTCAAATCTCAACTTTTTGTAACAAAATAAAAAAAATGGACAAACATGCGGAAGTTATTGTTGTAAAATCACCACTTTTGATGAATTACACGTTTTGGTGTATATATCACAACAAATTGCAACTTAATACTGAAACTTTTTGTCGTAATGCACTGACTTCCACAAAATAGCAACTTAACGTTGCAACTTTTTGTCTTAAAATCATCGTTGTTTGTTGGAAAACATCCGATAACTCTTTTCATTTAAATGTTGTAAAAAGCAAATTTTTGTCAAAAAATCTAAAAAAAAAAATCACAAAATTACTATATTTTGACATAAAATTATCACTTTATGTTGCAAAAGGACACATTTTTTATTGTAAATGCACAAATTTTCCAGAATTTCCTGGCATGAAGTCTTGATTTTTTTTTTTGGGCCCGGTGGAGCAGTGGTTAGTGGTCCATGAGGCTACCCAGCCGTGGGTTCAACTCCCGGCCTGGATGACCCTTCGCCACCTGTGTCTCTCCCCTGCTTCCTGTCTCTCCTTCACTGTCAAATAAAAGCCAAAAAAAAAGTCTTGACTTTTTTGGCTCGTGTAAAGTTTCCGTGGTGGAAGCGCTTTCGTTTCAGACGTACACTAACCGGCCACTTCATCAGGTCCACCTGTCCAACTGCTCGTTAACGCAGATCTCTAATCAGCCAATCACATGGCAGCAGCTCAATCATTTCTTCATGTAGACGTGGTGAAGATGATCTGCTGCAGTTCAAACCAGCATCAGACTGGAGAAAATAGGTGGTTTAAGAGACTCTGAACGTGTCCTGGTTGGTGGTCTGAGTCTTTCAGAAACTGCTGATCTACTGGGATCTTCTCCACAACCATCTCTAGGGTTTACAGAGGATGGTCCAAGAAGAGAAGATATCCAGAGAGCTTGTTGATGCCAGAGGTCAGAGGAGAATGACCAGACCAGAAAGACAACTGGGACTCAAATAACCACTGGTTCCAACCGAGGTCTGCAGAAGAACATCTCTGAACGCACAACACATCCAACCTTGAGGAGGATGTTCTCCAGCAGCAGAACACTGTCAGCTAAGAACATGAAACTGAGGCTACAATTCACACAGACTCACCAGAACTGGACCACAGAAGATTGAAGAACGTTGTCTGGTCTGATGAGTCTGGATTTCTGCTGACACATTCAGATGGTCAGAACTTGGAGGAACCAACATGAAAGCATGGATCCATCCTGGTATTAATGGTTCAGGCTGCTGGTGGTGGTGTGATGGTGTGGAGGATATTTTCCTGACACTCGTTAGATCCATCAGTACCAACTGAGCATCATGTCAGTACCACAGTCTACCTGAGGATTGTTGCTGACCATCTCCATCTCTTCATGACCACAGTGGACCATCTTCTGATGGATCCTTCCAGCAGGATGACGCTCCATGTCATAAAGCTCCAACCATCTCAGACTGGTTTCTGGAACAATGAGTTCACTGGACTCAGATGTCCTCCACAGTCTCCAGATCTCAGTCCAGTAGAGCAGCTCTGGGATGTGGAGGAACTGGAGGTTCATCACGGATGAGCAGCAGCTGGTGATGCTGTCATGAAAATATGGACCAAACCTTGTTGGATCTATGTTCTGAAGGCAGAAGGGGGTCCAGCCCGGTACCAGCAGGGTGGACCTGATGAAGTGTCTGCTGAGTGTAGTTTCAAATGTTGTTTTAGATGTTGTTTCATCACAGGTTAGCATTCGCTATGCCAGCCAAGCTAAACTAGCTAACAGGTGTCATGTGGAGGTGTCCCGGCTGGCTTCCACACCTGCTTGTTCCACCCTGTTTCTAAATCCTTGATTAACCAAAGTGGGCGGAGTCAGTCCCAACATGGAAAAGAGTCTGTGGGTGGCGTCCACCTCTTCTTCAGTCTACGTCTACGACAAACAGACTCAGTCATTTTATTCTTATTCTTATTCTTATACTGAGCGATGTAACCTGTCCTCTTCCAGTCATGTCAAAAGTGAGTCTAAATGTTGGCTTTTATGACTCCAGCAGCTCTGAAACTCTCCGACTCCGCTGCCTTGTCTTCCTGTCTGACAGTTCTGCCCTCTGAGCATCATTACCCTCCATGAAATCGATTCCCTCCAAAGTTACGTGCCGATTATCCGCATGGAGATCCGTGGCTGGGATGAAGAGGTTTTCGTTTGAATAAAGGAAACATCAGAGTCGCCCACTTGGTCGCGCTCATTGTGACTTCAGAGGAGAAACAGCGATGAGGCTTCGAGCTGCTGCTGCTGTTCAGAGGAAGGAATCGGTTCTGCTGCAGAGAGGAGGTGGACTCAGAAAACGAAAACAAACTACACAACACATCAGGAAACTCCAGGTTTTAACATTTTAACGTGTCTGTCTGTCATTTTAAGAGTTATTTTAAAAAAGGAGAACTAACAGTTTTATTAGCATCAGTTTTTTTACTTAGAAGTCACGACCTTACAAACTCAACAGCGAGGTCAAAAGAGGCCCAAAGTCTGGATAACGTGTTAACTGTTGTAATATGTAACTGTGCAAATACACAAGAATGTGTAACATTTTACTAACAGATTTTTCCTAATAGAAATTAAAAAAATCTCCCTTTTAAAAGAATATATGAGCTCACTAAGCACTCAAAAATAACAATAAAGAAAGATAAATACTATCAAATACAATGGAACAGTGCAGAGTACAAATCTCCAAATACTATGAAGAATTAACAATTCTTTTGCAGAAAAATAATCATGTCTTCCAGCCTCTGAACCAGCCAGACTCTCTCTCTCGTCACTGTCATCTTCTAAATGTAATGCAGAAGGCATTCGTTCATTAGCATAGCGTTAATGTTATAGCGTGTTTTACAAAGAAGCACATAGGCAGCGGGATAGCTACTAACCAGAGTTACCAGAGGTGATCTTAGCTTGGCTACTGCTGCTGGGTTGAGATCCATCAGTCCGAAGCGTCAAAAACACGACACTCGTTAGCGCATGTTGTGTGTTCAAATGTTTCTGCATGTTAGCCGTGTTCCCTCCCGACGCTGTTATCTCCACTTTACAATGACTGCTAGTTGCCTTGTCGCCATCTTTCTTTGGTGAAGTGAAGCCAAACTTTGGAGCGTTTGAACCTGGTGGGCGCCATTGTTGTTTACAACTGCAATGCTAACATGCTAAACCGACGTAGCTTAATCACGTAAGTGCTTTCTGGAATTGACTGTGTAACTTGCGTAAATTACGTGAGATTCGTGCTGGTTGGAATCGATAAGAGAATCTCTGGATAAACTGCCAAAC
This sequence comes from Hirundichthys speculiger, assembly GCA_018398805.1. Classification (NCBI taxonomy): domain Eukaryota; kingdom Metazoa; phylum Chordata; class Actinopteri; order Beloniformes; family Exocoetidae; genus Hirundichthys; species Hirundichthys speculiger. The sequence continues at coordinate 168,810 of JAGFBZ010002159.1, forward strand.
AATTCCATGGAAATGAAACACACGGAAATGGTTCTCTACAGGAACCGGTTCTCTACAGGAACTGGTTCTCTATTCCCAACCCTAGTCACCAGGGTCTTCCAGAGACTTCACCCCCCAACCGTCTAGTCACTGTGGCAGCGTGACTGCCGGTAACGTGTCTGATGTTTCAGAAGTCTAGACAGGGAGAGGATAGAGGACAGAGAGGAATTAGACTTTTCCAGTGCGTCAGACTGGATCAAATGATTGAAGCTCTAAATCCGACCACTGAGATGTTTTGTTTTTTTTTGCTCCTCGTCGTCTGCAGAGACCGACGGACCGAAGCTGGATCCTCGGTCAACCTCAGCTCCTGGTTCAGCCGTTTCTGACTTTTCCAGCGTTTGGTGGTCGATTATATTCAGCTCAGACTGCTACAACAAATCAATTTAGATCTGCTTTCACGCCAACAGCAGACGACGACCATGAAGAACAATGAAGGATTTCAGAAAGTCAAGGACACACAAGCGACATAGAGAACAGCCTCCAACAAGGCGCTTGTGTTTGTCATAATTTAATATGAAACACGGCGAAGCTGCATCGCCGTCCGTGTGAAAGATGGATTCTGATTAGTTTGTTCCATCCTGAGCTTCAACAGAGATTTGAGTTTCCATTTGCAGACTGACAGGTTTTGATAGAAGGAAAGATGAACCACCAAATATGTGAAAGAATCAAAAGAAGAAGAGGTCTGAAACTCACTTATCCGTCCTTCCACCTCCCCTGGAGAGGTGGAAGGACGGATAAAAAAGATTCAAAGAGCAAAGAGTGAGCCTACGAACAAAGAAAGAAAGAAGAGATTTTAGAAGAGATTTTTTCATAAAAAGTTGTATTACTTATCATGTTTTTCTGTTTACATGTGTATATAAACATACAAAGAGGAAAAATGGTGATATTGATAATTAGGAGGAAATAATGTAATTATAGTGCAGTAATAAAAATGATAATAAAAATAATATAATGAGTAACATGATGGTAATAATTAAAATTATTGTTATTAATATTTGATTTAATTGCAATTTATAATACAAATAATAAAACTGATAGATAATGATAATTATTATTATGTGCAAAACTGCAACTTTTTGACATAAAATAACGACTTCATATCTAGAATTCTGAATTTTATATAATTGAAACTCTGTCCTAAACTCACCAATTTTTGTTGTAAAATCGTAATTCTCGCAATATAGCTTTATTTTGTAAATGGTACATTTCTGTCATAAATTCTCAAATTTTGTTTAAATTTCACAAAATCGCAACTTTGCTGAAAAAAGCAACATTTTTGGGGGTAAAAATTCCCAAAATTGCACAATTTTTGTTGTGAAAAATAAAAATAAAATCACAATTTTCTTGAAACTTGCGGCCCACAGAATTGTGACTTTTTAACTTAATATTGCAACTTTTGTCATACAATTTATGTTGAAAATTTGTGAATTTCATATTATTAAAACTTCGTGTCATGAAATAAAAAAATAGGTCGTAAAATTGTGTATTTCACAATATTGCACAAGGTTGCACTTTGTTGTACAAAGTAAATTTTTGTTATAAAATTTACGATTTACAAAAATATTTTTTTTTACGTAAAATTTTGATTACATTTTTGTTGGAAAATCTGGAATTTTACAAAACTGCATCCTTTGAAGGACTGCACATTTTTCTTTGTAAAAATCATATTTTTCATGTAAAGTCGTGACTCAAAATTGTTACTTTTTAATTAATATAACTTTTTGGCATAAAATTCTAAATGTTTAAAAATTTTGAATTTCATATAATTACAACTTTCTGTCCTAAAAAGAACCTTTTTGTTCTAAAAAACAAATTTTTGTCCTAAAATCTAAAAATTTGCAAAAATTGCTTCTTTTATTATAACTTTATATCATGAAATTACAAGGTTTTGTAGTAAAAATCTGATTTCACAGTATCACATCTACCATAAAAAGCAAATTTTTATCTTTAAATTTCTTAAAATCTTGTTTTTTTTGTTGTTTAACTTAAAGTTTCAGCTCTGGCAGCAACACTTGAAATGATATTTGGACTGATTTGATCTGAACTAATGTAATTTAATATTAATTAGCATCGTAGGTTAGCAGGAGCTAAACCACCTATGCTAAAATGACCAACTGTGACTGACATGGTGGGCGTGTTTTCAGTCCTGCTTGTTTCATGAACATTAAAGAGGAGGCGCCCGGTGGCGCAGTGGTTCTCTCTAAAGAAAGAGGCACCAAAGATGCTTCAGACCTTTCTTCAGAGACCCGTGAGTGACATCACAGAGGGTTTGTCCGGTTCTTCCGATCCAGTCTGTGGTCCAGAGGCCCCACCTCCTCAAAATCACAGTCCAGTCCAGAGGAACCAGACAGCTGGTCTGGCTGTGTGTGAATGTCACTGCAGTTTCTTTTCTTTTATTTTATTGAAAGGGGCAGAGAGAGAATGGGGACGACATGCAGCAAAGGGTTTGCACAGGCCGGGAATCGAACCCGCGACTGAAGCGTCGAGGACTGTAGCCTCTGTCGCTGCAGTTTCTCATGAAGAATTTTTTTTCAAAGTTGAACCTGAAAAATGGCATTTACAAACAAGGGAAATCTAAAATATCTGTGAGAAACATTTAATGAAGTCAGACAGATTTGTTCAGGCCTGCTGAATTTCCCAAATGTGACTTTGGAACAAAAAAAAAATAATAATAACAGAGAAATAATGAGCATAAGTTAAAAAAGGAAATGTAATAAGCTGGTGTTTGTTTTCATGTAAACATGAACTGGATTTGAATATTGACTGAGTGAGTGAGTGAGCATCAGCGAAGCGTGTCGGAAACCCCGGAGGCAGAGTCGGCGAGTAAATAGCTCCGTGTCCTGGCTTCTTTCTGTCGTATCTGGAATAAAAACCAATCAGCTTTGTTTGCATAGCTGCAGGGACGGCTCCACATCTGCATCCCCGGCTCAGAGTCAGATCACGTTCATCAGTTCCACCGTCGATTTTTTAAATGTACGCACATTTTCCTGTAAGATGGAGTCTTCAGGGGTCGATTAGAAACAGCACAGCCCGGATCCTGGAGGAGTCTCAGAGGGCATTGTTGAGTCTCATTGTTTTTCTGCAGATAGAAATGTTTTCTCCACCAGTTATTGATCTGAATTTGCTTAACAAGCAGAAGTTGGAGACTGGAGAGATAAACTTTTTAAAAAATGACACTATAAATCGAATGATGGGTTAGTACCCCCTCTTTTCATCCTCTTTCTGAAATAAAAATAATCTGATTGTAGCAGATCCTGATGTTCGGCAAATATGACACATTGAAGCAAGAAAAAAACATGTGGGCAATCCTAAGTACCCTCTTTCTGCTTCCACGGTGCAGCTTGGTGCTGCTGTTCATCAGTTCTTGATGAATTTGCTGGGAAGTTCCTGGAACATTCCTGGTGCATTGTAGGAACATTTCTGGAACATTTCTGGAACATTGCTGGAACATTTCTGGAACATTTCTGGTACATTGTAGAAACATTCCTGGTACATTGCTGGAACATTCCTGGTACATTGCTGGAACATTCCTGGTACATTGCTGGAACATTCCTGGTGCATTGCAGGAACATTCCTGGTACATTGTTGGAACATTCCTGGTACATTGCTGGAACATTCCTGGTACATTGCTGGAACATTCCTGGTGCATTACAGGAACATTCCTGGTACATTGTAGAAACATTCCTGGTACATTGCTGGAACATTCCTGGTACATTGCTGGAACATTCCTGGTACATTGCTGGAACATTCCTGGTGCATTACAGGAACATTCCTGGTACATTGCTGGAACATTCCTGGTACATTGCTGGAACATTCCTGGTACATTGCTGGAACATTCCTGGTGCATTACAGGAACATTCCTGGTACATTGTTGGAACATTCCTGGTGCATTGTTGGAACATTCCTGGTAGATTGTTGGAACATTCCTGGTACATTGCAGGAACATTCCTGGTAGATTGTTGGAACATTCCTGGTACATTGTAGGAACATTCCTGGTGCATTGTTGGAACATTCCTGGTACATTGTTGGAACATTCCACATTCCCTGGTACATTGTTGGAACATTCCTGGTACATTGGTTGGAACATTCCTGGTACATTACATTGGGAACATTCCTGGTACATTGTTGGGAACATTCCTGGTACATTGTTGTTGGAACATTCCTGTGTACATTGCTTGGAACATTCCTGGTACATTGCAGGAACATTACTGGTACATTGTAGGAACATTCCTGGTACATTGTTGGAACATTCCTGGTACATTGTTGGAACATTCCTGGTACATTGCAGGGACATTCCTGGTACATTGCAGGAACATTCCTTGTACATTGCTGGAACATTCCTGGTACATTGCAGGAACATTTCTGGTACATTGCAGGAACATTCCTGGTGCCTTACAGGAACATTCCTGTTACATTGTAGAAACATTCCTGGTAGATTGCTGGAACATTCTTGGTACATTGTTGGAACATCCTGGTACACTGCAGGATAATTCCTGGTACATTGTAGGAACATTCCTAGTACATTGCAGGAACATTCCTGGTACATTGCTGGAACAGTTCTCGTACATTGCAGGAACATTCCTGGTACATTGCTGGAACATTCCTGGTACATTGCTGGAACATTCCTGGTAGATTGTAGGAACATTCCTGGTACATTGCTGGAACATTCCTGGTACATTGCTGGAACATTCCTGGTACATTGCTGGAACATTCCTGGTACATTGCTGGAACATTCCTGGTACATTGCTGGAACATTCCTGGTACATTGTGGGAACATTCCTGGTACATTGTTGGAACATTCCTGGTAACATTGCAAACATTCCTGGTACATTGCAGGAACATTCCTGGTACATTGTTGGAACATTCCTGGTACATTGGTTGGAACATTCCTGGTACATTGTTGGAACATTCCTGGTACATTGTTGGAACATTCTGGTACATTGCAGGAACATTCCTGGTACATTGTTGGAACATTTCTGGTACATTGTTGGAACATTCCTGGTACATTGCTGGAACATTTTTCGTACATTGCTGGAACATTGTTGGAACATTCCTGGTACATTGTTGGAACATTTCTGGTACATTGCAGGAACATTCCTGGTACATTGCAGGAACATTCCTGGTACATTGTTGGAACATTCCTGGTACATTGTTGGAACATTCCTGGTACATTGTTGGAACATTCCTGGTACATTGTTGGAACATTCCTGGTACATTGTTGGAACATTCCTGGTACATTGCAGGAACATTCCTGGTACATTGCAGGAACATTCCTGGTACATTGCAGGAACATTCCTGGTACATTGTTGGAACATTCCTGGTACATTGTTGGAACATTTCTGGTACATTGCAGGAACATTCCTGGTACATTGCAGGAACATTCCTGGTACATTGCTGGAACATTCCTGGTACATTGTTGGAACATTTCTGGTACATTGCTGGAACATTCTTGGTACATTGTTGGAACATTCCTGGTACATTGCTGGAACATTCCTGGTACAATGTAGAAACATTCCTGGTACATTGTTGGAACATTCCTGGTACATTGCTGGAACATTCCTGGTACATTGTAGGAACATTCCTGGTACATTGCTGGAACATTCCTGGTGCATTGTTGGAACATTCCTGGTACATTGTAGGAACATTCCTGGTACATTGCTGGAACATTCCTGGTGCATTGTTGGAACATTCCTGATACATTGCAGGAACATTCCTGGTACATTGCTGGAACATTCCTGGTACATTGTTGGAACATTCCTGGTTCATTGTAGGAACATTCCTGGTACATTGCTGGAACATTCCTGGTACATTGCAGGAACATTCCTGGTACATTGCTGGAACATTCCTGGTACATTGCAGGAACATTCCTGGTACATTGTTGGAACATTCCTGGTTCATTGTTGGAACATTCCTGGTACATTACTGGAACATTCCTGGTACATTGTTGGAACATTCCTGGTACATTGCTGGAACATTCCTGGTACATTGCTGGAACATTCCTGGTACATTGTTGGAACATTCCTGGTACATTGTAGGAACATTCCTGGTACATTGTTGGAACATTCCTGGTTCATTGTTGGAACATTCCTGGTACATTACTGGAACATTCCTGGTACATTGTAGGAACATTCCTGGTACATTGCTGGAACATTCCTGGTACATTGCTGGAACATTCCTGGTACATTGTTGGAACATTCCTGGTACATTGTAGGAACATTCCTGTACATTGTAGGAACATTCCTGGTACATTGTTGGAACATTCCTGGTACATTCTGGTACATTGTTGGAACATTCCTGGTACATTGTTGGAACATTCCTGGTACATTGTAGGAACATTCCTGGTACATTGTTTGGAACATTCCTGGTACATTTGTAGGAACATTCCTGGTACATTACTGGAACATTCCTGGTACATTGTAGGAACATTTGGTAACCTGGTACATTGCTTGGAACATTCCTGGTACATTGCTGGAACATTCCTGGTACATTGTTGGAACATTGGAAACATTCCTGGTACATTGTTGGAACATTCCTGGTACATTGTTTGGAACATTCCTGGTACATTGTTTGGAACATTCCTGGTACATTGGTGGAACATTCCTGGTACATTGTTGGAACATTCCTGGTACATTGTAGGAACATTCCTGGTACATTACTGGAACATTCCTGGTACATTGTAGGAACATTCCTGGTACATTGCTGGAACATTCCTGGTACATTGCTGGAACATTCCTGGTACATTGTTGGAACATTCCTGGTACATTGTAGGAACATTCCTGGTACATTGCTGGAACATGTCCATGGAAAGTCCACGACAGCACAGCCGGAAGAAGATTGAACCAATATGGTTTGTCTGGAAGGGTTTCCAGGAGAAACCCCCTCGTGTCTCAGAAGAACATGGAACCACTGCTAAGGTTCACAGAGCTGCATCTGAAGAAACCTGAACAGACCTCTGGGACAACGTCCTCTGGACAACGTCCTCTGGACGAATGAGACCAGCATGGAGCTGCTCGGCCTTGATGTCCAGAACCAAGTCTGGAGGAAACCAAACAGCATTGAAGCAGAAACACCACATACCTTCTGTTAAGCACGGTGGTGGAGGGGTCATCATGTGCAGTTGGACTTCAACCTGATTGGAATACTGTGCTGGGACCTTCAGACACCCATGTGTAGCTTCACCAGTCTGACAAATAATCTACAATAAATCTGCGTATGTTACCAGGTTGGTTAACTAGTAAAGAAATAAATCAACGTAAATTCATGAGTAGGACAACTAGAATACTGTTAAGATGAGTGAGTTTATTTGCGCATCTACAAAATTGCTAATTTACATTAACTATGTCGTTTTCCAGCAGGAATCTCAATAACCGACGTCGTTAGGAAAGAGCTGATACACAGATCAGTTCATTCCTGCTGGTTTTCATTAGAGGTGGGCGATACTGGAAATGTTGGTATCGATCCGATACCAAGTAAATACAGGGCCAGTATCGCCGATACCGATACCGATACCGATACCGATACCGATACCAATACCAATATTTTTTCATATTAAGCTTAATCTGTCATGAATTTTTGTGACTTTTGTCTTCGGATTATTTTGTTAAACTTTTGTTAAAACTTTACGTCTTCAACATTTTTGCGTAAATATTCGTTGGAGTAGAATTTCTGTTCATAATGTTTTTTTCTAGTCCACCTTTTATATCATATCTTTCAATATTTGTGTAATTTTTTTTGCACTGTGTCCACTTTCCTATTGCTTTACTCTATAAATGTCCCCGTTGTGGGATAAATAAAGGATCATCTAATGTTATTTTATCTTAGATAACACCTTTCAATGGGTTAAGTGACATGTACTGGGTTATTTTTAAGGTCTTAACTATATTTTATTGAGTTGGCTCCAGTAACATATGACTTAAGTAACATGTACTTTGAAAGTTAATATGAGTTGATGATGAAGATGAGCACTCTTATCTACCTGGATTCTCTCTGTTGGAAAGAAAAAAAAAAGAAAAAAGCTTTAGTATCGATCTTTTTACATGAGTATCGTTCGATATCAATACTGGCGTTGGTATCGATATTATCGATATTTGGATCGATCCGCCCACCTCTAATTTTTACATCAAAAAGATGCAAATTTATGAGAAAAAAGTCAATTTATAAAAGGGTGCATTTTAACAGTTAAAAAAAATCACAATTTTACGAGAAAAAAGTTGTGGTTTAACATGAAAACGCTGCATTAAGTCATGTTTTTCTAGAGAAAAATTATAATTTGTGAATAAACGTGAAAAAGGTTGCATTTTAATGTAAAAAACGTAGTGATTTTACATTTAAAAAATCATAAATTTATGAGAAAAATGTTAATTTCATGAGAAAAAAGTCACAATTTACTGATTAAATAGCTGAAATTTTTTTAGAAAAAAAATTACAATTTTGTAAGAAAAAGTTGCATTTGGTATCGATATTATCGATATTTGGATCGATCCGCCCACCTCTAATTTTTACATCAAAAAGATGCAAATTTATGAGAAAAAAGTCAATTTATAAAAGGGTGCATTTTAACAGTTAAAAAAAATCACAATTTTACGAGAAAAAAGTTGTGGTTTAACATGAAAACGCTGCATTAAGTCATGTTTTTCTAGAGAAAAATTATAATTTGTGAATAAACGTGAAAAAGGTTGCATTTTAATGTAAAAAACGTAGTGATTTTACATTTAAAAAATCATAAATTTATGAGAAAAATGTTAATTTCATGAGAAAAAAGTCACAATTTACTGATTAAATAGCTGAAATTTTTTTAGAAAAAAAATTACAATTTTGTAAGGAAAGGTTGCATTTGGTATCGATATTATCGATATTTGGATCGATCCGCTCACCTGTATTTTCGTGCTTTTTCTGACTGGAAACATCCCAGTGCTCATGTTTGTTTTTCGTCCACATCTGTTCATTCATGCCCACTAAAAAAACTACATTTGATTTATAAGAAATCCTGACAAACTCTCATCCAGCCTGAGCGTGGCTTCCTCTGAGCCTCCTCCTCATCGTGGTCGTCCATCACCTCAGCTGCCTCCTCTTCATCGCTTATCGAGCCGGCAGGTCAGCTGTATTTCCTTTGTTGCGAGTGACAGCAGTGAAAGCCATTTGTCACAACAACTTCAGCGTCTCTGGCAGAGAAAAGGATGTCAGGAAATAAATGATTGCCAGCTTGATCCCAGCCGGCCACCTCTCCTCCCCTCAACCCCGTTTGAAAAGCGGCGGCGCCGACACGCCGCTGGAATCCATACATTTCAGATGAAACACTCATTGTTCCCCCGAGATTAATACGTCCCGCCGGCTGTAATACAGGAAAGCTTGATGTACCTGTCAGAAAAATAAACGACGGAGAAAAGAAACACACACGTCTGAAATGATCTTTGGGTTTAGAGAGGTCCAGGAGCTGCCTCCAGGTCTGATCTCTGCAGCTGGGGAGGAAAATGAATCCAGCCTGTGCTCACAGCTGCTCACCATGCTTCAGTTTTTCCACCTGGAAAACACAATTTTTCTGATAAAATGCTTTAAGTTTGACAGCAGAGGAAGTAAATATTATCTTCCAACAGACTGTA
>JAGFBZ010002160.1:0-38254 GCA_018398805.1 Hirundichthys speculiger
CTATTCGTCGTGATATCGGACTTATCGGGATGACGTCATAATTTCCTGTTATCTGCCCGTAGTTATCGTGCACCGCTAATCTTAGTTATATGTGTGTGTTATCGGTATCAGAGCTTTAGGAGGTGAAAGTTATCGGGAACAGTTTAAACGAACAGTTATTGTGGCTTCCCTACCCCAACGGAGAAAGCTAACTCCGCCCACCCTACAGATGAGCTAAAGGCATAGAAGCTAACCCCGCCCACCCTACATGCTAAAGCATAGAAGCTAACCCCGCCCACCCTACAGCATAGAAGCTAACCCCCCCCCCTACGCTGAAAAGGCATAGAAGCTAACCCCCCACCCTACAGATGAGCAAAGGCATAGAAGCTACCCCGCCCCCCTACAGATGACTAAGGCATAGAAGCTAACCCCGCCCACCTACATGAGCTAAAGGCATAGAAGCTAACCCCCCGCCCTACAGATGAATAGAAGCTTACCCCGCCCACCCACAATGAGCTAAAGGCATAAGCTAACCCCGCCCACCCTACAGATGAGCTAAAGGCATAGAAGCTAACCCCGCCCACCCTACAGATGAGCTAAATGCAGGAAGCTAACCCGCCCACCCTACAGATAGTTAAAGGCATAGAAGCTAACCCCCGCCCACCCTACAGATGAGCTAAAGGCATAGAAGCTAACCCCCCCCACCCCAGATGAGCTAAAGCCCACCCTACAGTGAGCTAAATGCATAGAAGCTAACCCCGCCCACCCTACAGATAGCTAAAGGCATAGAATCTAACCCACCTACTCTACTAAGATAGAAGCTAACCCCGCCCACCCTACAGATGCTAAATCATAGAAGCCCACCCTACAGATGAGCTAAAGGCATAGAAGCTAACCCCGCCCACCTACAGATGAGCTAAAGGCATAGAAGCTAACCCCGCCCACCCTACTAGATGAGCTAAAGGCATAGAAGCTAACCCCCCGCCCACCCTACAGATGAGTAAAAGGCATAGAAGCTACCCCCGCCCACCCTACAGATGAACTAAAGGCATAGAACTAAGAACTAAACCCCCGCCCACCCTACAGATGAGTTAAAGGCATAGAAGCTAACCCCGCCCACCCTACAGATGAGCTAAAGGATAGAAGCTAAAGCCCCGCCCACCCTACAGATGAGCTTAAAGGCATAGAAGCTAACCCCGCCCACCCTACAGATGAGTAAAGGCATAGAAGCTAACCCCGCCCACCCTACAGATGAGCTTAAAGGCATAAGCTAACAACCCCGCCCCCCTACCATGAATGAGCTAAAAGGCATAGAAGCTAACCCCCCCACCCTACAGATGAGCTAAAGGCATATAAGCTAACCCAACCCCGCCCACCCTACATATGAGCTAAAGGCATAGAAGCTAACCCCGCCCACCCTACAGATGAGCTAAAGGCATAGAAGCTAACCCCCCAACCCCTAAAAAGGCAAGAAGCTAACCCCGCCCACCCTACAGATGGCTAAAGCATAGAAGCAACCCCCCCCCCCACATATGAGCTAAAGCATAGAAGCTAACCCCGCCCACCCAGATGAGCTAAAGGCATAGAAGCTAACCCCGCCCACCCTACATATGAGCTAAAGGCATAGAAGCTAACCCCGCCCACCCTACAGATGAGCTAAGGCATAGAAGCTAACCCCGCCCACCCTACAGATGGCTAAAGGCATAGAGCTAACCCCGCCCACCCTACAGATAAAAGGCATAGAAGCTAACCCCCCACCCTACATGAGCTAAGGCATAGAAGCTAACCCGCCACCCTACAGATGAGTTAAAGAGCTAAAGGCATAGAAGCTAACCCCGCCCACCCCACAGATGAGCTAAAGGCATAGAAGCTAACCCCGCCCACCCTACAGATGAGCTAAAGGCATAGAAGCTAACCCCCCCCACCCTACAGATGAGCTAAAGGCATAGAAAGCTAGACCCCCGCCCACCCACAGATAGCTAAGGCATAGAAGCTAACCCCACCCTACAGATGAGCTAAAGGCATAGAAGCTAACCCCGCCCACCCTACAGATGAGCTAAAGGCATAGAAGCTAACCCCGCCCACCCTACAGATGAGCTAAAGGCATAGAAGCTAACCCCGCCCACCCTACAGATGAGCTAAAGGCATAGAAGCTAACCCCCCCCCCCTACAGATGAGCTAAAGGCCATAGAAGCTAACCCCGCCCACCCACAATGAGCTAAAGCATAGAAGCTAAACCCCGCCCACCCTACAGCTAAGGCATGACTAACCGCCCCCCTACAGATGAGCTAAAGGCATAGAAGCTAACCCCCCCACCCACATATGAGCTAAAGCATAGAAGCTAACCCCGCCCACCCTACAGATGAGCTAAAGGCATAGAAGCTAACCCCGCCCACCCTACAGATGAGCTAAAGGCATAGAAGCTAACCCCGCCCACCCTACAGATGAGCTAAAGGCATAGAACTAACCCCGCCCACCCTACAGATGAGCTAAAGGCATAGAAGCCAACCCCGCCCCACCCTACAGATGAGCTAAAGGCATAGAAGCTACCCCCCACCCTACAGATAAAGCTAAACCCCGCCCCCCACAGATGAGCTAAAGCATAGAAGCTAACCCCGCCCACCCTACAGATGAGCTAAGGCATAGAAGCTACCCCGCCCAACCCTACAGATGAGCTAAAGGCATAGAAGCTAACCCCGCCCACCCTACAGATGAAGGCATAGAAGCTAACCCCGCCCACCCTACAGATGAGCTAAAGGCATAGAAGCTAACCCCGCCCACCCTACAGATGAGCTAAAGGCATAGAAGCTAACCCCGCCCACCCTACAGATGAGCTAAAGCTAGAAGCTAACCTCGCCCCCCCACAGATGAGCTAGAAGCTAACCCCGCCCACTAGAAGCTACCCCGCCCACCCAAGATGAGCTAAAGGCATAGAACTAACCCCGCCCACCTACAGATGAGCTAAAGGCATAGAAGCTAACCCCGCCCACCCTAATGAGCTAAAGGCATAGAAGCTAACCCCGCCCCACCCTACAGATGAGCTAAAGGCATAGAAGCTAACCCCGCCCACCCTACAGATGAGCTAAAGGCATAGAAGCTAACCCCCCACCCTACCCTACAGATGAGCTAAAGGCATAGAAGCTAACCCGCCCACCCTACAGATTAGAAAGGCATAGAAGCTAACCCGCCCACCCTACAGATGAGCTAAAGGCCATAGAAGCTAACCCCGCCCACCCTACAGATGAGCTAAAGGCATAGAAGCTAACCCCCCCCACCCTACAGATGAGCTAAAGGCATAGAAGCTAACCCCGCCCACCCTACAGATGAGCTAAAGGCATAGAAGCTAACCCCGCCCACCCTACAGATGAGCTAAAGGCATAGAAGCTAACCCCGCCCACCCTACAGATGAGCTAAAGGCATAGAAGCTAACCCCGCCCACCCTACAGATGAGCTAAAGGCATAGAAGCTAACCCCGCCCACCCTACAGATGAGCTAAAGGCATAGAAGCTAACCCCGCCCACCCTACAGATGAGCTAAAGGCATAGAAGCTAACCCGCCCACCCTACAGATGAGCTAAAGGCATAGAAGCTAACCCCGCCCACCCCAGATGAGCTAAAGGCATAGAACTAACCCCCCGATGAGCCCACCCTACAGATGAGCTAAAGGCATAGAAGCTAACCCCGCCCCGCCACCCCTACAGATGAGCTAAAGGCATAGAAGCTAACCCCGCCCACCCTACAGATGAGCTAAAGGCATAGAAGCTAACCCGCCCCTACCCTACATATGAGCTAAAGGCATAGAAGCTAACCCCGCCCACCCTACAGATGAGCTAAAGGCATAGAAGCTAACCCCGCCCACCCTACGGATGAGCTAAAGGCATAGAAGCTAACCCCGCCTACCCCACAGATGAGCTAAAGGCATAGAAGCTAACCCTGCCCACCTCACAGATGAGCTAAAGGCATAGAAGCTAACCCTGCCCACCTCACAGATGAGCTAAATGCATAGAAGCTAACCCCGCCCACCCCACAGATGAGCTAAAGGCATAGAAGTTAACCCCGCCCACCCTACAGATGAGCTAAATGCATAGAAGCTAACCCCGCCCACCCTACAGATGAGCTAAAGGCATAGAAACTAACCCCGCCCACCCTACAGATGAGCTAAAGGCATAGAAGCTAACCCCACCCACTCTACTGATGAGCTAAAGGCATAGAAACTAACCCCGCCCACCCTACAGATGAGCTAAAGGCATAGAAGCTAACCCCCCCCAAAAAACCCCGCCCACCCTACAGATGAGCTAAAGGCATAGAAGCTAACCCCGCCCACCCTACAGATGAGCTAAAGGCATAGAAGCTAACCCCCCCACCCTACAGATGAGCTAAAGGCATAGAAACTAACCCCGCCCACCCTACAGATGAGCTAAAGGCATAGAAGCTAACCCCGCCCACCCACAGATGAGCTAAAGGCATAGAAGCTAACCCGCTACAATGAGCTAAAGGCATGGAAGCTACCGCCCACCCTACAGATGAGCTAAAGGCATAGAAAGCTAACCCCGCCCACCCTACAGATGAGCTAAAGGCATAGAAGCTAACCCGCCCACCCTACAGATGAGCTAAAGATAGAAGCTAACCCGCCCACCCTACATGGCATAGAAGCTAACCCCGCCCACCCTATGGATGAGCTAAAGGCCTAGAAGCTAACCCCGCCCACCCTACAGATGAGCTAAAGGTGTAGAAGCTAACCCCGCCCACCCTACGGATGAGCTAAAGGCGTAGTAGCTAACCCCGCCCACCCCATGGATGAGCTAAAGGCATAGAAGCTAACTCCGCCCACCCTACAGATGAGCTAAAGGTGTAGAAGCTAACCCCGCCCACCCTACGGATGAGCTAAAGGCGTAGTAGCTAACCCCGCCCACCCCATGGATGACTAAGGCATAGAAGCTAACTCCGCCCACCCTACAGATGAGCTAAAGGCATAGAAGCTAACCCCGCCCACCCTACAGATGAGCTAAAGGCTACCTAAAGCATAGAAGCTAACCCGCCCACCTACAGATGAGCTAAAGGCATAAAGCTAACCCCGCCCACCCTACAGATGAGCTAAAGGCATAGAAGCTAACCCCGCCCACCCTACAGCTGGATAAAACCCCTGTGTTCTGGACGTCTCTGGGCTCCGCGGCCTCCATTGTCCTCCTTTGTGTCCTGTGTGGACGAGGCCCCGCCTCAGCTGGACGTGTCCTGTGTCCGCAGGTGTCCCGTGTGCAGGTACTGCCAGACGCCGGAGCCGGTGGAGGAGAACAAGTGCTTTGAGTGCGGCGTGCAGGAGGTGAGTCCGCCGGGTCGTCGGGGCTCGTTTCCCCCCCGTCCTCCATTTTGATTTTCTGCGTCTGCTGCAGAACCTGTGGATCTGTCTGATCTGCGGACACATCGGCTGCGGTCGCTACGTGAGCCGCCACGCCTACAAGCACTTCGAGGAGACGCAGCAGCACACCTACGCCATGCAGCTGACCAACCACCGGGTCTGGGACTACGCAGGAGGTCAGTCAGAACCGGTTTAAAGCTCCTAAAAACGACGAGCGCTCGCTGAATAACGACCTCTCCTGCAGACAACTACGTCCACCGGCTGGTGGCCAGCAAGACCGACGGGAAGATGGTCCAGTTCGAGTGTGAAGGAGACACCTGCCAGGACGAGAAGATCGACGCGCTGCAGCTGGAGGTGCGCTCTTTCAGGACTGGTTTAGCGTTTTATTATTATTCTTCTGTAACGAGCCCCCCCCCCTCCTGCAGTACTCCTACCTGCTGACCAGTCAGCTGGAGTCCCAGAGGATCTACTGGGAGAACAAGATCGTCCATCTGGAGAAAGAAACGGCTGAGGAGGTACGAACGTCTGTGACGCCTCTGATCGTGTTAATGGAGCATCCAGGGTTACAGCAGCCGCCGGTCACTTATTAGCTAACGGGACCAGAACGGCGAGAACGATCCTCGCCGTTCTGGTCCCTTATTAGACGCTAACGGGACTAGAACGCGAGAACGAGAGAGAACGATCCTCGGAGTTCTGGTCCCTTATTATTAGACGCTAACGGGACCAGAACGGCGACAACGATCCTTGGAGTTCTGGTCCCTTATTAGACGCTAACGGGACCAGAACGGCGAGAACGATCCTTGGAGTTCTGGTCCCTTATTAGACGCTAACGGGACCAGAACGGCGAGAACGATCCTCGGAGTTCTGGTTTCTTATTAGACGCTAACGGGACCAGAACGGCGAGAACGATCCTTGGAGTTCTGGTCCCTTATTAGACGCTAACGGGACCAGAACGGCGAGAAACGATCCTTGGAGTTCTGGTCCCTTATTAGACGCTAACGGGACCAGAACGGCGAGAACGATCCTCGGAGTTCTGGTCCCTTATTAGATGCTAACGGGACCAGAACGGCGAGAACGATCCATGGAGTTCTGGTCCCTTATTAGACGCTAACGGGACCAGAACGGCGAGAACGATCCTTGGAGTTCTGGTTTCTTATTAGACGCTAACGGGACCAGAACGGCGAGAACGATCCTTGGAGTTCTGGTCCCTTATTAGACGCTAACGGGACCAGAACGGCGAGAACGATCCTTCTCGGAGTTCTGGTCTTCCTATTAGACGCTAACGGGACCAGAACGGCGAGAACGATCCTTGGAGTTCTGGTCCCTTATTAGACGCTAACGGGACCAGAACGGCGAGAACGATCCTCGGAGTTCTGGTCCCTTATTAGACGCTAACGGGACCAGAACGGCGAGAACGATCCTCGGAGTTCTGGTCCCTTATTAGACGCTAACGGGACCAGAACGGCGAGAACGATCCTCGGAGTTCTGGTCCCTTATTAGACGCTAACGGGACCAGAACGGCGAGAACGATCCTTGCCGTTCTGGTCCCTTATTAGACGCTAACGGGACCAGAACGGCGAGAACGATCCTTGCCGTTCTGGTCCCTTATTAGACGCTAACGGGACCAGAACGGCGAGAACGATCCTTGGAGTTCTGGTCCCTTATTAGACGCTAACGGGACCAGAACGGCGAGAACGATCCTTGGAGTTCTGGTCCCTTATTAGACGCTAACGGGACCAGAACGGCGAGAACGATCCTTGGAGTTCTGGTCCCTTATTAGACGCTAACGGGACCAGAACGGCGAGAACGATCCTTGCCGTTCTGGTCCCTTATTAGACGCTAACGGGACTAGAACGGCGAGAACGATCCTTGGAGTTCTGGTCCCTTATTAGACGCTAACGGGACCAGAACGGCGAGAACGATCCTCGGAGTTCTGGTCCCTTATTAGACGCTAACGGGACCAGAACGGCGAGAACGATCAGTTCTGATTAACGCTATCCCTTGGAGTTCTGGTCCCTTATTAGACGCTAACGGGACCAGAACGGCGAGAACGATCCTTGGAGTTCTGGTCCCTTATTAGACGCTAACGGGACCAGAACGGCGAGAACGATCCTCGGAGTTCTGGTCCCTTATTAGACGCTAACGGGACCAGAACGGCGAGAACGATCCTTGGAGTTCTGGTCCCTTATTAGACGCTAACGGGACCAGAACGGCGAGAACGATCCTCGGAGTTCTGGTCCCTTATTAGACGCTAACGGGACCAGAACGGCGAGAACGATCCTTGGAGTTCTGGTCCCTTATTAGACGCTAACGGGACCAGAACGGCGAGAACGATCCTCGGAGTTCTGGTCCCTTTTATTAGACGCTAACGGGACCAGAACGGCGAGAACGATCCTCGCCGAGTTCTGGTCCCTTATTAGACGCTAACGGGACCAGAACGGCGAGAGAACGATCCTCGGAGTTCTGGTTTCTTATTAGACGCTAACCACGAAAGGCGAGAACGATCCTCGGAGTTCTGGTCCCTTATTAGACGCTAACGGGACCAGAACGGCGAGAACGATCCTCGGAGTTCTGGTCCTTATTAGACGCTAACGGGGACCAGAACGGCGAGAACGATCCTCGGAGTTCTGGTCCTTATTAGACGCTAACGTCCTCGGCGACGACGGACTTGGAGTTCTGGTCCCTTATTAGACGCTAACGGGACCAGAACGGCGAGAACGATCCTCGGATTCTGTTCGGGTCTGGTCCCTATTACGGGACAAAAAAACGAGGAACGGCGGACGATCTCGGAGTTCTGGTCCCTTATTAGACGCTAACGGACCAGAACGGCGAGAACGATCCTCGGAGTTCTGGTCCCTTATTAGACGCTAACGGGACCAGAACGGCGAGAACGATCCTCGGAGTTCTGGTCCCTTATTAGACGCTAACGGGACCAGAACGGCGAGAACGATCCTCGGAGTTCTGGTCCTTATTAGACGCTAACGGGACCAGAACGGCGAGAACGATCCTTCGGAGTTCTGGTCTCTTATTAGATGCTAACGGGACCAGAACGGCGAGAACGATCCTCGGAGTTCTGGTCCCTTATTAGACGCTAACGGGACCAGAACGGCGAGAACGATCCTCGGAGTTCTGGTCCCTTATTAGACGCTAACGGGACCAGAACGGCGAGAACGATCCTCGGAGTTCTGGTCCCTTATTAGACGCTAACGGGACCAGAACGGCGAGAACGATCCTCGGAGTTCTGGTCCCTTATTAGACGCTAACGGGACCAGAACGGCGGAGAACGATCCTCGGAGTTCTGGTCCCTTATTAGACGCTAACGGGACCAGAACGGTGAGAACGATCCTCGGGTTCTGGTCCCTTATTAGACGCTAACGGGACCAGAACGGCGAGAACGATCCTCGGAGTTCTGGTCCCTTATTAGACGCTAACGGGACCAGAACGGCGAGAACGTCCTCGGAGTTCTGGTCCCTTATTAGACGCTAACGGGACCAGAACGGCGAGAACGATCCTCGGAGTTCTGGTCCCTTATTAGACGCTAACGGACCAGAACGGCGAGAACGATCCTCGGAGTTGGTCCCTTATTAGACGCTAACGGGACCAGAAACGGTGAGAACGATCCTCGGAGTTCTGGTTCTTATTAGACGCTAACGGGACCAGAACGGTGAGAACGATCCTCGGAGTTCTGGTCCCTTATTAGACGCTAACGGGACCAGAACGGCGAGAACGATCCTGGAGTTCTGGTCCCTTATTAGATGCTAACGGGACCAGAACGGTGAGAACGATCCTCGGAGTTCTGGTCCCTTATTAGACGCTAACGGGACCAGAACGGCGAGGATCGTTCTCAGTCCAGCGGACTACGGAGGCCTCTTTGGTTCAAAAAAAAAAATCGATTTGGCAATATATCGCGATCTTTGGCCGCCCAATATAATATCGATTTTTCAGCTCCTGATATCGATATTGTCAGTATGTCGTAGTGGTTACTTAAATATGCAAAAACACAAATAATAAACAATAAATAGGTTGTTTTGAAGCAAGTAGTTTTGACTCAATTTGTCCTCTGAATGATCAATATCATCTGATGAACATATGAACAACTTGATTTTTCATCTCTACTTTTCATTTTGATATTAACTGGGTAGAATATCGCAATATATCGCGATATCCCGATATTGTGATAATATCGTATTGCGAGGTCCTCGCCAATACTCACGCCTACTGATCACAGACCAGATGCTCCTTTAACCGGCTGGTTTGTCTGCGTTGGTCTTCATGTCCTGTGTTGGTCTCCATGTCCTCTGCATTGGTCTCCGTGTCCTCTGTTGGTCTCCGTGTCCTCTGCGTTGGTCTCCGTGTCCTCTGTGTTGGTCTCCTGTGTCCCTCTGTGTTGGTCCTCTGTGTCCTCTGTGTTGGTCTCCGTGTCCTCTGTTGGGTCTCCATGTCCTCTGCATTGGTCTCGTGTCCTCTGTTGTCTCCGTGGTCTCCGTGTCCTCTGTTGGTCTCCGTGTCTTCCTGTTGGTCTCCGTGTCCTCTGCGTTGGTCTCCGTCCTCTGCGTTGTCTCTGTCTCCGTGTCCTCTGTGCTGGTCTCCGTGTCCTCTGTTGGTCTCCGTGTCCTCTGTTGGTCTCCGTGTCCTCTGCGTTGGTCTCCGTGTCCTCTGTGCGTTGGTCTCTGTGTCCTCTGCATTGGTCTTCGTGTCCTCTGCGTTGGTCTCTGTGTCCTCTGCGTTGGTCTCCGTGTCCTCTGTTGGTCTCCTTGTCCTCTGTTGGTCTCCGTGTCCTCTGCGTTGGTCTCCGTGTCCTCTGCGTTGGTCTCCGTGTCCCTCTGTTGGTCTCCCGTGTCCTCTGTTGGTCTCCGTCCTCTGTTGGTCTCTGTGTCTCTGTTGTTCCGGTCTCCGTGTCCTCTGTGTTGGTCTCCGTCTCTGTGTCCTCTGTCTTGTTGGTCTCCGTGTCCTCTGCGTTGGTCTCCGTGTCATCTGTGTGGTCCTCTGTGTCCTCTGTTGGTCTCTCCGTGTCCTCTGCGTTGGTCTCCATGTCCTCTGTTGGGTCTCCGTGTCCTCTGTTGTCTCCTGTCCTCTGTTTGGTCTCCGTGTCCTCTGTGTTGGTCTCCGTGTCTCTGTGTGTCCTCTGCGTTGGTCTCTGTGTCCTCTGTGGTCTCCGTTGGTCTCCGGTCCTCCTGTTGGTCTCCGTGTCCTCTGTGTTGGTCTCCGTGTCCTCTTTGTTGGTCTCCGTGTCCTCTGCTTGGTCTCCTCTGTGTCTCCGTGTCTCTGTGTCTCTCTGTTGGTCTCCGTGTCCTCTGTTGGTCTCCGTGTCCTCTGCGTTGGTCTCCGTGTCCTCTTCTTGGTCTCCGTGTCCTCTTTGTTGGTCTCCGTGTCCTCTTTGTTGGTCTCCGTGTCCTCTGTGTTGGTCTCCGTGTCTCTTGTTGGTCTGTCCTCTGTGGTCTCCGTGTCCTCTGTTGGTCTCCTGTCCTCTGTTGGTCTCCGTGTCCTCGTTTGGTCTCCGTGTCCTTTGTTCTGTCTCTGCGTTGGTCTCCGTGTCCTTGTGGTCTCCCGTGTCCTCTGTTGGTCTCTGTGTCCTCTGCGTTGGTCTCCGTGTCCTCTGCGGTGGTCTCCGTGTCCTCTGCGTTGGTCTCCCTGTCCTCTGTTGGTCTCCGTTCCTCTGCGTTGGTCTCCGTGTCCTCTGCGGTGGTCTCCGTGTCCTCCTCTGCGTTGGTCTCCGTGTCCTCTGCGTTGGTCTCCGTGTCCTCTGTTGGTCTCTGTGTCCTCTGTTGGTCTCCGTTCCTCTGCGTTGGTCTCCGTGTCCTCTGTGTTGGCCTCCGTGTCCTCTGTGTTGGTCTCTGTGTCCTCTGTTGGTCTCTGTGTCCTCTGCGTTGGTCTCCGTGTCCTCTGTTTGGTCTCCGTGTCCTTTGTTGGTCTCCGTGTCCTCTGCTGGTCTCCGTGTCCTCTTTTGGTCTCCATGTCCTCTGCGGTGGTCTCCATGTCCTCTGTGTTGGACATGTCCTCTGTCTGTCTCCCAGATCAACAACATGAAGGCGAAGTTCAAGGAGACGCTGGAGCGCTGTGACAACCTGGAGCAGCGACTGGGAGAAATAACCAAAGAGAAGCAGAGCTTCGACAAGAAGTAGGTCCCGCTGTCAGGTCCGGTTTCTGGGTTCCTCTGGGTTCCTCTGGGTTCCTCTGGGTTCCTCTGGGTTCCTCTGGGATCCTCTGGGTTCTGGGTTCCTCTGGGTTCCTCTGGGATCCTCTGGGTTCCTCTGGGTTCCTCTGGGTTCCTCTGGGTTCCTCTGGGTTCCTCTGGGTTCCTCTGGGTTCCTCTGGGTTCCTCTGGGATCCTCTGGGTTCCTCTGGGTTCCTCTGGGTTCCTCTGGGATCCTCTGGGTGCTCTGGGTTCCTCTGGGTTCCTCTGGGGTTCCTCTGGGTTCCTCTGGGTTCCTCTGGGTTCCTCTGGGTTCCTCTGGGTTCCTCTGGGTTCCTCTGGGATCCTCTGGGTTCCTCTGGGTTCTTCTGGGTTCCTCTGGGTTCCTCTGGGTTCCTCTGGGTTCCTCTGGGTTCCTCTGGGTTCCTCTGGGTTCCTCTGGGTTCCTCTGGGTTCCTCTGGGTTGTTGGAACCTGCTCTGGTTTTTCCTATTTGTTGTAAAATAAATGAGTGGAAAAAGACCGACGCAGGTGTGCAGAAAGGAATGCAGTAATAGGAGAACTGAAACCTCCTGCAGGTGAGTTTCCACCTGGTCCAGGTGAGTGAACAGCTGACATCTGAGCCCTGGAGGTTCAGCCTGTTTACCGTATTTTCTGGACTATAAAACGCACCTGAATATAAGCCTCACCGATTTAGAATATAAACTAAATATATATTTTGTCACATATTAGCCGCCGCTATCCAGGCTGAGAAATAAGATATTTACATCGCAGATAATAAGATATTAACTCCTGGTTTAACCTGATAAACCCGACGAGGACGCCGGCGTCCTCATTGTGTAATAATTTTGTCTAAAAATGACTCGTACAGAACGATCACTTCATCTGTCATAGCTGTGTTTGGTATCATTGAACTCTGCAGAGTCTCCTCTTTGCAAAGATAATACCGTTTTTCTTCCATCTCTTATATATCTTGCACAAGAGGTGCCTAAAGACATAAAAGCCGAAAGTCGTGAAAGTCGGCACTTACCGGTTTTCATCGGTAAAAGTCCCAGAAAACGCGGAGAAACGGTTTGAATCCGGTCCCTGTTTGTTGACAGAGGCTTAGCTTGTCTATAAACAGAAAGATGCTCACTCCAGCGATTTTTGGTTGGAGAAATGCCCTGAACAAGCTTGGTTCTTCATGTACGGTTGAATTCTTGTGATCATTTATTGAGATTTAGTGACAATAAATGTTATTACTTATAACCAAAGCACTTTTTTGCAATTCAGTACCATATTAGAAGTGTAAAAAAGTTCTGTTTGATTTCCGATCGTAGTTTTTCAAGCAGAGGAATCATCTTCCCGAAACAAAGATGGCTTTGTTCGAATTTCCGGTGACTCTCTTTGCAATGCATTTGATTGACAGCTAGAAGGCGGACCTTAGATTCATCATGTCCGCCTTTTAGAGCATAGATCAACCTTTCCAATGACGTATTGCATGTGTAATTCGACTCCATCTGAGCCGTTTTATGCCTGCGCGTAACGGTGCGCTCCTCCAGTCTTGCATGTGCGCATTTACGCAGAGCGCTCAGCGGTGCAAGCAGCAAAATAACTCACGTAAAATAAGAACTTACTTCACGGTTAAATGGCTAAAAGTAAGTCAAAAACACGTTTTAGTGTCCAGGAGGCACTGGAGAAGATTTTTGAGGACTCTTCAGACAGTGAACATTATTCCTGCCTCCTCCCTGCTTGACATTCATGCAATTGAGCCCTCATAACCTCAAAACCTTAACTGTAACATATATTTTAAAAAGTATATATGCTCCACATGTAGTCATATATATTTGTAGTCATCAAATATATTATGAATGGTGGTGGTTTTTACACAGTTATGTACGTTAGTATGTGGTTTATGGTAATACCAAAAACTAGTTGAAAAATTTAAAAATGGCAAATTTGTGACTATTTTAACTCAAAATGATGAAAAATACCAAAATGTAAAGGAAAAAGTACCTTTATTGTCTCAGAATATCATTTTGGTTACCATGTGTTCATTTGGAGTCTCCAAAGGCCTTTTTGGAGCTGCGCCTAGATTTTTTAATGAAAAGACCACTGTAAAATGGTCATATGTTGTGCTATCTTCTTCAAATTTGAAACACATGTTCAGTTATAGTGTGCCTACAGCCTCATACTGTCATTTACTATTTGAATATTCAGACTATTATTTCATCCTGAAAGTCATTTTTTATTTCAGGCGGAACAAAATTTTAAATTTTTTACTGACTTCAGAGTTCCATTACTCTGTCTCTGTATCACCTAGAGTGTTCCTGACAGTTTTATAAGAAACTACAGAGTGTCTTCTTTATGGAACACTTTAATGCATCCATGTGGACAGAACAGTTTAGAAGTTACAATCATTTTAATTTGGGTATGTCATTTTTAGGCGTTTTGCTAAAAAAAGGGGGTCAGGGTTTATCAGGTTAAAGCGTGGGACAAAAGTAGCGGCTTATAGTCCGGAAAAATACGGTTCTTAAGAAAAATAAGAGCTAACTCACGGTGACATAACTTGACTCATGCGGTTCCCCCTGCAGCCATGTTAGCGTGTAGCTGCAGATCTGCTGCAGACGTTCGTTAACACCTCGCCGGTGTTAACGAACGTCTCCGGCGCGTTTGGTCCCACCTGCGCGGTCGTTTCAGAGAGACGGGTTTTTTTTTTTTTATCGTGCAGGTGCACCCAGCTGAACGGCCGAGTCCTGAAGCTGAACCAGGAGCTGAAGGAGGAGCAGGAGATGAACCGCTGTCTGAGGGCCAATCAGGCGCAGCTGCAGGCCCAGCTGGGGGAGGAGGAGCGTCGGGGGAGGGAGAGCGGTGAGTGGACCTCCCTCGGAGGGAGATTTACCGTAAACAGACAGATGCAGGGGCCTGGTACCCTCATGATCTCAGCTACAGGTCCCACATCATGACCCCCCCACCGCCGTGCCTCAGTGGGTCTGAGGTGTTCCTGCTGGTCCACGTGGTTCTGGTCCGCTGGTTTGTTTTTATTAGACAGAAGACGTTTAAGTCAGCCGCTCTGAAATGCTTTCGTGATCCTTTTACAGCATCTTCTCTAAGATCAGTGCTGACGTCTTTCCCTCTTGGCCTTGTGTTAACACACACCTGAATGCTGCAGAGGTCTGCAACACCTGCTGAACATCAGTTCATGGAGATATTTAACATTTCTGTGAAGTAATTAACTGGTGGCCTTTCTGGCTCTGACTCTTCAGTATTTGGCCTCATGAAGTAAAAACCCGGTTTAAAGGGAGCAGGTTGCATCAGGCGGCGCCGCCTGAAACTGTCCGGACTTGTTCTGGCGGCCCGTCATGTGACGTCTGCAGCGTTCCCTCCAGATGTTTGTGCTGATGCTGATCTAAGCAGCCAGCATGTGGAACTGAGGGAGAGACCGCAGTCAGGCGCTGACCCGGAGGATCAACGTGGAGGGAGCTACCGGGCCGCCACGCTCAGCTAAAACAGTTCTGGACCGATTCTGGTTGTTCTTCAGACTTGCGTCGGGAAAAAGTGCGACCAGAGTCCCAGGCCGAGTCCGTGAAGTCTTCCCGGGCCGAGTCCGTGATGTCGTCCCGGGCCGAGTCCCGTGGCGAGTCCGTGATGTCGTCACGGGCGAGTCCCGGGCCGAGTCCGTGATGTCGTCCCGGGCCGAGTCCCGGGCCGAGTCCGTGATGTCGTCCCGGGCCGAGTCCCGGGCCGAGTCCGTGATGTCGTCCCGGGCCGAGTCCGTGATGTCTTCCCGGGCCGAGTCCGTGATGTCGTCCCGGGCGAGTCCGGGCCGAGTCCGTGATGTCGTCCCGGGCCGAGTCCGGGATGTCCCGGCCGAGTCCGTGATGTCGTCCCGGGCCGAGTCCGTGATGTCCGTCCCGGGCCGAGTCCGTCGTCCCGGGCCGAGTCCGTGACGTCGTCCCGGGCCGAGTCCGGGCCGAGTCCGTCGACGTCGTCCCGGGCCGAGTCCGTGACGTCGTCCCGGGCCGAGTCCGTCGTCCGGGCAAGTCCGGGCCGAGTCCGTGACGTCGTCCCGGGCCGAGTCCGTGACCGTCGTCCCGGGCCGAGTCCCGGGCCGAGTCCGTGACGTCGTCCGGGCCGAGTCCGTCGTCGTCCGGGCGAGTCCGTCCGTCCGTCCCGGCCGAGTCCCGGCCGAGTCCGTGTCCGGAGTCCCGGGCCGAGTCCGGGCCGAGTCCGTGATGTCGTCCCGGCCGAGTCCGGGAGTCGTCCCTGGCCGAGTCCGGGATGTCGTCCCGGAGTCCGTGTCGTCCCGGGCCGAGTCCGGGATGTCGTCCCGGATGTCGTCCCGGGCCGATCCGGGTCGTCCCGGATGTCGTCCCGGGCCGAGTCGTCCCGGGCCGGGTCCGGGATGTCGTCCGGGGAGTCGTCCCGGGCCGAGTCCGTGAGTCGGCCGAGTCCCGGGCCGGTCCGGGAGTCGTCGGGTCGTCCCGGGCCGAGTCCGTGCCGAGTCGTCCGGGCGAGTCCGGGCCGAGTCCGTGATGTCGTCCGGGTCGTGTCGTCCCGGGCCGAGTCCGGGATGTCGTCCCGGGCCGAGTCCCGGGCCGAGTCCGGGATGTCGTCCCGGGATGTCGTCCCGGGCCGAGTCCCGGGCCGAGTCCGGGATGTCGTCCCGGGATGTCGTCCCGGGCCGAGTCCGGGATGTCGTCCCGGGCCGAGTCCCGGGCCGAGTCCGGGATGTCGTCCCGGGATGTCGTCCCGGGCCGAGTCCCGGGCCGAGTCCGGGATGTCGTCCCGGGCCGAGTCCCGGGCCGAGTCCGGGATGTCGTCCCGGGAGTCCGGTCCCGGGCCGAGTCCGGGATGTCGTCCCGGGCCCGAGTCCGGGATGTCGTCCCGGGCCGAGTCCCGGGCCGATTCCGTCCCGGGCCGAGTCCCGGGAGTCCGGGGATGTCGTCCCGGGCCGAGTCCCGGGCCGAGTCGTCGGGATGTCGTCCCGGGCCGAGTCCCGGGCCGAGTCCGGGATGTCGTCCCGGGCCGAGTCCCGGGCCGAGTCCGGGATGTCGTCCCGGGCCGAGTCCCGGGCCGAGTCCGGGATGTCGTCCCGGGCCGAGTCCGGGCTGTCGTCCCGGGCCGAGTCCCGGGCCGAGTCCGGGATGTCGTCCCGGGCCGAGTCCCGGGCCGAGTCCGGGATGTCGTCCCGGGCCGAGTCCCGGGCCGAGTCCGGGATCGGGTCGTCCGGGCCGAGTCCCGGGCCGAGTCCGGGAGTCCGGGATGTCGTCCGGGCCCGGGCCGAGTCCGGGATGTCGTCCGGGCCGAGTCGTCCGGGCCGAGTCCGTCCGGGCCGAGTCCGGGAGTCCCGGGGTCGGGATGTCGTCCCGGGCCGAGTCCCGGGCCGGGTCCGGGATGTCGTCCCGGCCGAGTCCCGGGCCGAGTCCGGGATGTCGTCCCGGGCCGAGTCCCGGGCCGAGTCCGGGATGTCGTCCCGGGCCGAGTCCGGGATGTCGTCCCGGGCCGAGTCCCGGGCCGAGTCCGGGATGTCGTCCCGGGCCGAGTCCCGGGCCAATCCGGGATGTCGTCCCGGGCCGAGTCCCGGGCCGAGTCCGGGATGTCGTCCCGGCTTGTTGGAGGTGTTGCAGAGGAACTTCCTCTGGTGCTTCTAGAGCGGCTTCGTCATGATCTTTTATCAGAACAAAAACAAAAAAGCAGAAGAATCCCAGGTTGCAGCTGTTTCCTGATCAGCTCAGCTTTGACCTTCTGAAGGTCGTTTCCACCAACACCAGCACGTCTTACGTTGGGGGAGTGACCGGTCAGCAGGATGTTTAAGGTAGACGGCTAGCGCCAAAAACAACGTTGATTAATCAGACATGATTAAATACCAGGATGTAGAATCAGCCATTATAACGGATGGAGAGAGCAGGAATCTCAAAAACAAGAGGGACGTGACGGTGACTCAACGAAGCAGACGTTGATACTCGATCAGTTCAGATCTTCATCAGAGATGAGCAGACTGTCAGTAGAACCACTAGAACCAGTAGAACCTGGACTCCAGCGGGTCGAGGAGCGGTAATTTGAGCCTGAAGCTACAGGAGCTGCCGTTTTTCCTGGACGCACTTCCTCTTTTCACGCTAGTATTTGCAAATCATAAACAAATTCCAGCCAGAGGCGAGTCTGAAGCCGAGCGCCGTCACGTCCTCTGGAGCTGCAGGTGAGCGTCAGGTGGATCAACACCTGACAGCAAACCTGAAGGTTCAGTAGATGTTCCACCGGTCTGCGTTTCCAGCTGGTTTCTTTTGAAAACTGAACCCCAACAGAAAAACCCAGAAAGCTTTTCTTCAGGTCTTCGCCTGAAGACATCAGGTCAGACCTGGAGACCTGCTGGACGTCAGGTCAGACCTGAAGACCTGCTGAACATCAGGTCAGACCTGGAGACCTGCTGGACGTCAGGTCCGACCTGGAGACCTGCTTGACATCAGGTCAGACCTGAAGACCTGCTTGACATCAGGTCAGACCTGGAGACCTGCTGAACGTCAGGTCAGACCTGGAGACATCAGGTCGGACCCGGGGACCTGCAGGACCTCAGGTCGGACCTGTTCCTCCACCTTCTCCCTCGATGGATGAGGATCGTTCAAACCATAGTTGGCTGTTATCGCGTCAGAAACGCGTCTCGTGTGTTTCCACGACGGAGGTTCAGAGTTCAGACGAGTCCGTCTGAAGACTCGGTACCGCTGACGTGTCTCTTATGATCCAGGTCCGTCAGGTTTTTTTAGTTGGGAGGACGATGCTGCAGCATCAGTTCATGGTTGAAGGGGAAAGACGGAGATATTTAGTCATTTTACTGAACAAAAATAAATTCGGAAACGGAAGGAAATGTGTCATTCGAGTGAAATGATTAAAAAAGCAGCAGATTAAAAAAACAAGAAAACCAGTGAACCAACAACAGTCAATGTTGCATCACATTTCCTGCTGCTGGTTTCCTCATCTGGTTACAGGAAGTTCAGCTGCATGACTCCATCAGTCCTCCGGCCTGAGAGCAGAGCTTAGTTACTTCAGGTTGGTTTGTTTTAACATGTTCAAACTGGTTTGAGACCAAACCAGTTTCTGGCTGAAGGAGAACTGGTTCCAGACCAGCATGTCTTTGTCTTTCAGCAGAGACCAGTTTCTACCTGGTGAGGCTGAGCTGAGGAACACCTCAGCAGCTGAACCTCCCCTGTTCTCCCCTGTTCTCCTCTGTTCTCTCTCTGTTTCTCCTCTGTTTCTCCTCTGTTGCTTCTCTGTTCTCCTCTGTTCTCTCTCTGTTTCTCCTCTTTTCTCCCCTGTTCTCCCCTGATCTCCCCTGTTCTCCCCTGTTCTCCTCTGTTTCTTCTCTGTTCTCCTGTTCTCCTCCTGCTGAATCGTTAGTTGTTAGTTTAATCCAACATGGCCGCTCCTGTTTCCCGCTCTAGGGGAGCGTAAGGACGAGGTCATCGCGGAGCTGCAGGAGCAGCTGAGGGACGTCATGTTCTACCTGGAGACGCAGCAGAAGATCGAGCAGCTGTCCTCGGAGGCTCGCTGCGAGATCCAGGAGGGACACATCAACGTCCCCGCCGGCCCCGCGGACGGCGAGCTGGGCCCGGCGGGGGCGGGGCCCTCCTCCGGCCGCGGCAGGAGGGGGCGGGGCCGGAAGAGGAAGTAGGCCGGAGACACGCACCGAGGACGCGCTGAGCGTCTGGACGGATCGTTGAGACGTTGAAGACGTTGAAGACATCCCCCTGATGTGACCCATGTCCTCAGAGAGTCCATTTTGGTTTTAAACTGTATTTATCAGAACAAGCAGGTTAATTCCAGGTCTTTGTATTTCTTTAAAACGTCGACGCACAACGTTTTTCTTGATCACGAGAGTTTAGATGAAAGTTTCTGTTGGACGATGACGACGGTCGTCTGCTCGTCACGTTAATTTCCTCCTTTAATTAAACTGCTGGGACTCGACTGATCAGGACAGACGAGCTGGAAGACGCTGGTTTGATTCCCGGCCTGGACTGAAGTGGCGCTCAGAGGGAGGAGGAGGAGGAGGAGGGGGCGGAGCTATGAAGGTGATTGACACAAACCTTCACTCGCTTTTCTTCAGTAAGACGATTAAACGCCATATTTCAGATTTTTTTTTTTTTTATTTTATTGTTTTTGTTCATAATAATCAGTTTCAACAGGCTGTTTTTTTTTTTTTCTTTTCTCGTCTGTGTTTAATGTTTGTAGTTCAGATGTTCACTTCCAAGAAAATCCAACTCAATCTGGCATCAATCAGAAAGACTGAAAGAGCTTTCTTTCTTTCTGTTGGCATGAAACATGCTGATCTTTGATTTCTTTTTTTCACCAAAAACTTTAAAAACATCTCAACTGTCCAGCTGTGTTCAGAGAAGAACCAGATGTTCCAGGAAACACCAGGACAACTTTAAAAACGGTTTTCTTTTCTTTGTTGAATTTCCAGATGCATAAAAACAATGTTGATCAGCTTCTGTTGATGTTTGCTGCCTTCTCATAAAAATTATTTATTTGTCTGGAGGAAATGTGTCGTAATCAGATTTAATTTAATCAGATGCCAAAACAACGGCTACTTCTGAGCTGAACGATCATTCAGGCTCTTCACTCACACAGGAAGCAGATTTTAATCTCAGAGCAGCAGAAAGATGATTATTAAAGCTGAAACTAACAGAAGCCTGTGAGCAGCTGAGAGACGATGGAACAACCAAAAAAAACTACAGCGATCCCTCGCTAACTCACGCTTTAAGTTCCGCGGTTTTAGTTATTCACGGATTTTTCAGAAATATATAATATGAGAAAAAAATCAAGAAAAAAATCGCTGAAACATCACAGGATGTTGTGCGCATTCTCTCACTGCAAAGAAATGTTGTGAGCCAGCCTGGCCCCTTCTAAGAACGTGGCCTTATGGGTAATGTAGTGTGTGTGACGTGGGACGGCAGAAGAAAACAGGGTTGGATGAAAAGTGGAGTGAGCTTGACTGTAGAGGTCTTCACGGGTCCAAGTTCATGGACCCGAACCCAAATGGATCCGGAACCGACCCGACCCGAGTCTTTAGTTTCTGACCACAAACCGAACCGAGTTACCCGAATAGAACCGAGACAATCCAGCCCATAGTTGCTCCTGTTAAAGTTGTCTAGCGTTGAATAAAACTTGATTTTCTTACCTAAAGTTGTCTTCTTCTACCGGTTCAGTTGCTACATAGGCTACGTGACGTAAACAACAATAAATCCACTTCGTTATTTTCTTTTTGGATACAGATGCTATTGGTAGCAACTGCTAACGCTAATAGTTGTCTTCTTCTACCGGTTCAGTTGCTACATAGGCTACGTGATGTAAACAAGAATAAATCCACTTCGTTATTTTCTTTGTGGATACAGATGCTATTGGTAGCAGCTGCTTACACTAATAGTTGTCTTCTTCTACCGGTTCAGTTGCTACATAGGCTACATGATGTAAACAACAATAAATCCACGTCATTATTTTCTTTGTGGATACAGATGCTATTGGTAGCAGCTGCTAACGCTAATAGTTGTCTTCTTCTATCGGTTCAGTTGCTACATAGGCTACGTGATGTAAACAACAATAAATCCACGTCGTTATTTTCTTTGTGGATACAGATGCTATTGGTAGCAGCTGCTAACGCTAATTGTTGTCTTCTTCTACCGGTTCAGTTGCTACATAGGCTACGTGATGTAAACAACAATAAATCCACGTCGTTATTTTCTTTGTGGATACAGATGCTATTGGTAGCAACTGCTAACGCTAATAGTTGTCTTCTTCTACCGGTTCAGTTGCTACATAGGCTACGTGA
The DNA here is from genome assembly GCA_018398805.1 of Hirundichthys speculiger. Taxonomy (NCBI): domain Eukaryota; kingdom Metazoa; phylum Chordata; class Actinopteri; order Beloniformes; family Exocoetidae; genus Hirundichthys; species Hirundichthys speculiger. Next base: position 21,266 of record JAGFBZ010002160.1, read on the forward strand.
TGTAAACAACAATAAATCCACGTCGTTATTCTCTTTATGGATACAGATGCTATTGGTAGCAGCTGCTAACGCTAATAGTTGTCTTCTTCTACCGGTTCAGTTGCTACATAGGCTACGTGATGTAAACAAGAATAAATCCACGTCGTTATTCTCTTTGTGGATACAGATGCTATTGGTAGCAACTGCTAACGCTAATTGTTGTCTTCTTCTACCGGTTCAGTTGCTACATAGGCTACGTGATGTAAACAAGAATAAATCCACTTCGTTATTTTCTTTGTGGATACAGATGCTATTGGTAGCAGCTGCTAACGCTAATTGTTGTCTTCTTCTACCAGTTCAGTTGCTACATAGGCTACGTGATGTAAACAACAATAAATCCACTTCGTTATTTTCTTTGTGGATACAGATGCTATTGGTAGCAGCTGCTAACGCTAATTGTTGTCTTCTTCTACCGGTTCAGTTGCTACCTAGGCTACGTGATGTAAACAACAATAAATCCACTTTATTTTCTTTGTGGATACAGATGCTATTGGTAGCAGCTGCTAACGCTAATTGTTGTCTTCTTCTACCGGTTCAGTTGCTACATAGGCTACGTGATGTAAACAAGAATAAATCCACTTCGTTATTTTCTTTGTGGATACAGATGCTATTGGTAGCAGCTGCTAACGCTAATAGTTGTCTTCTTCTACCGGTTCAGTTGCTACATAGGCTACGTGATGTAAACAAGAATAAATCCACGTCATTATTTTCTTTGTGGATACAGATGCTATTGGTAGCAACTGCTAACGCTAATAGCCTACACCGGTCAGGACGTGTCGTGAATATGTTCTCTCATCCAGCGTTGTCATGGTAGCGATCCGTTGTGCTTTACAGCTGCCAGTAAACAAACCGCTAATAACACGCTACGGCAACACGATTGTTTCAAACACGCCACGTTAATGAATAATTAATTAAACTGGGGTCCCGAGTCCTGACATTAGCTGCCACCGCTAATATCTTTACCTCTCTGGAGTAAACGTGGACCCAGCCTGTCAGAGAACACCGACCGGACCCGAGACTAACTGTACCGATTCAGACCCGAACCCGGAGCCACGTCTTTTGAATGGACCTCAGACCCGATTCAGGTCGCGTCGGAACCCCGGGTTTTCGGGTTGTTCCGAAGACCTCTACTGGACTGTTTCTTTTGTTGTTGTTAGCGTGTTAGCCGCTAATTTCAAAAATAGCACAATAGCAGCGCCTTCAGTGTGCACCTTTATGCACATGATGGTTCAGGGTTTTTCCTCCAGACCAGGTAGAAGGTTTGGAGGCCACCACTTCTGTGCGTCTCCAGACCCTCAGGGCTCTTACCTGCGCCTGCACACCTGCGCTGTGTACAACACAAAGCTCTGACGACGGAAAATATTTAGAGGACAAACGTTCAAACCCCGAACCAGCTGCCGGCACCCTACGCGTAGACCGAAGCTGGATCCAAGTCTGCAGGAGGTTTCAGGTTCAAAGCCTCGGAGCTGTGGAGCTAAAATCATTTCTGACGTCGATCCAAACCAGTCGTGTGACGGTTTGGTTCCTGGTCTGCGTCAGATGGAGGTCGGGATGACCTTCACCGTCCTCCAGGAGGGAAACGGCTAAAGCAGCAGCAGCAGCGCTGAGGTTGGTCTGAGAGCCCCCCCGAGCCTCAATAATGTGTTTAAAATATGTTTAAAAAAAAAACGCAAAAAAGTAGCAAAACAAGACAAAGGCTCAACTGTGGTCTTTCTGTTTCCTTCACAGCCTCTGGTCTCTGAACTGTAGTAAACTAACCGCTGGCATTGTGCTATTTTTGGCTCGTAATTAGCGGCTAACACGCTAACAACAACAACAGAAAAAGTCTGGTTTTCTCTGCAGGAACTCGTAACATCACACAGGTTGTATTGTTGGGCTCCTGTCGGTTTAAGGTGGGGTTGGTGTTGTTTTTTTGCAACACTTTTTACAATATTTCCTGAAAACCTTTTCACATTCCCATTTCACCCACTGAAATAAAATGTTTGCAAAAAAAAACGAAACGTTTTGGTCCGGTCTAGAGGGTATAATCAGGGAAAAACTCTGACCAATCAAAATAGTGATCATCATTACTTTCATTGGCTGCCTAATACGTCCGTCAAATATCAATGCACCCCCCCCCCCCCTCCCTGCGGTTCATGTAGTCGTGAATCGTGTGAAGGCGTGGTTTAGAGGGGTGGGCTGAAGAGGAGGAGGCGGAGCCTTTGGGAGGAGGGAGGGAGTGTTTATTTTCAAAATCTCACTTCAGTTGCATTGCTGGAACCGTTTTTTCAAAGAACACCTACCCCACCTTTAACCGAGAATGTAAATCTATACACATTAACCCCGTTTTCTTCTGCCGTCCCACGACACACACACTACATTACCCATAAGGCCACACCATTACCCATAAGGCCACCTTCTTAAAGGGGCCAGGCTGGCTCACAACATTTCTTCGCTCTGAGAGAACGCGCACAACATCCTGTGAGGTTTCCGCGATTTTTTCTTTCTTTCTTTATTTTTTTTTAAATGATATATTTCTGAAAAATCCGCAAATAACTAAAACCGCGGAATTAAAGCCCGAATTGGCGAAGGATCACTGTATTTGTGCACTAGGGTGAGAAATAAACTTGTGCTCCCTGATAAACTGATAAAGGTGCAGAGGTGAAACGGACGCTCGTCGGGTTGAAATGTCATGTGACTCATCCCTCTACAGGTGGACCGACGGCGCAGATCTTCCCGCCGCCGTTTACGATAATCTGTTTACGTGAGCAGCTGCTCACATGTAAACTGTGTACAGAAGCTGGATGCAGCTGCTTCCAGAAACACGAAGGAGGCCGACGGAAAACTCAACGCGCCTCGGCGTCACGTCGACGTCCGTCTTCTGCTAATGAAGCGTTTACGTCGCCGTAGGCAAACTGCGTGCAAACACTGTCACACCTTTTCTATTTATAACCTCCTGTGGTCGGTGAAGCGCTGCGGCTACCAGGCTCAAAGGCACCGATGCTTTCTCCACAAACGCAGAACAAAACCAACACAGAAAAAAGAAAAACCTACCAGAATGACGTGACGTAATGGGAGGGTAATAATAGCCATTGTCTGCGCCGCCAACCTTCATGACTCAGAAATGCTCCACAACCACAGGTTTCTAAAGCTACTCGGTTTCTCTTGTGTGGGAAACATGAGCGCAGAGGTCAGAGTCCTCATGAAGGTTTGTAGAGACTTGAAGCTGTGGAGGGAAGTTGTTTGGGTTGTTGTTGTTGTCAGAGATGCCTCCCGGCACCGATCCAGAGGAGCAAACATCCCTCCTTCAGGAGTCCAGTTAAACATTAAAGAGCTTCCTCTGCTGTCTGCTCTGGCCACACATCCCGGGTTAATGAATACATCGTAGGATAGTGGAACCTAACATGAAATGGATCTGATCACCTTCACCCCCAGATCCATCCAGGACGACCCAGAACCGGTCAGAGGTACGTCGGTACGACTGACGGGACGACAAGACGTGTTGTCTTTGAAATAAGGGTGATTAAATTCACAGATATATTCAGACGGAGCCAGACCACCGCTGGTTAACAGCTGGACTCATTCAGACTGAGCCTGACTGGACCACGTAGGTGAAGGTCTGGCCACCAGGGTTGGGTCCTGGTGACTCTTATCAGGGTGAGGGACACCGACTAACTTCCTCTTCACATGAATCTACTGAATCACTCTTCATCTGGCACGCCCACTAGGAACTGTTTACCTTGGAAGGCTCTACCAGAGACCCCACCAAAGATCCTATCTGGGACTACCAGAGACCCCACCAAAGATCCCGTCTGAGACTACCAGAGACCCCACCAAAGATCCCGTCTGAGACTACCAGAGACCCCACCAAAGATCCCGTCTGAGACTACCAGAGACCCCACCAAAGATCCCATCGGAGACTCTACCAGAGACCCCACCAAAGATCCTATCTGGGACTACCAGAGACACCACCAAAGATCCCGTCTGAGACTACCAGAGCCCCCACCAAAGATCCCGTCTGAGACTACCAGAGCCCCCACCAAAGATCCCGTCTGAGACTACCAGAGACCCCACCAAAGATCCCATCGGAGACTCTACCAGAGACCCCACCAAAGATCCTATCTGGGACTACCAGAGACACCACCAAAGATCCCGTCTGAGACTACCAGAGCCCCCACCAAAGATCCCGTCTGAGACTACCAGAGCCCCCACCAAAGATCCCGTCTGAGACTACCAGAGCCCCCACCAAAGATCCCGTCTGAGACTACTAGAGCCCCCACCAAAAATCCCGTCTGAGACTCTATCGGAGATGCTACCGAAGATCCCATTTGAGACTCTACCAAAGAAAACAATGGGACCAGCTTCTTTCCACAGTGGTGCAGTGCATTATGGGATATAGTAAAAATATTCTACATGCAGCAGACTGGTCAAGTGCACGCAGGAAGTTACCGACCATCAGGGCCTTTTTTCTTTGGCTATTCCCTTTTTTTCCTGAAATCCGACAGCAGATTATGGAATTCCTGGTAACCGTTAGCATCGGTTCGTTGGACGTTCCTTCTGACACAACCCTCTACATTTATCTGTCCTTGGGTTTTTGCAGTACGGGGTTCAGCAAACCATCTGGATACTTCTTCCTGTAGATCGAGCGGTTTTTCACGTGTCTGTACTAGATTTTGGCAAAAACCAGTTCACACTGGTATTCTAGTCTGTGGTTTCAACCGCTGCCTGTGTCCATGGAAGCTGATGTCATCGACCGCCGTCAGAAGGATCCGGCGGTGGATCCACCTCCACAACTTTAAAACCAGGTCCCATCTGCCAGAAACGTCCTGGAAAACAACTGCTGTCCTCCATTGACGCGCCGCTGCCGGTCTTTCTCAGAGACCCGCGGTGACGTCACAAAGAGGTTTTTTATTTTTTCCAGTTTCTCTTCATACAGTCGGTGGTTTTGTCGCATCTCAGTGACGCTTCGTGGCTTCCACAGTTTGATCTGGAGGAGTTTCCACCCGTCTGTATGGACCCCTGACGGTCCTGGAGGTACTGGGTCGTCTCTAAAGCATCCGTCCACTCACCGTCCCCTCAGAAGACAGTCGGGTTGACCTCTAAAACAAATATTAGCAGTAATTTTACAGCTGCCAGATGTGACGGTTTGTTTTTCTTCTTCTCTACATCTTTGAGATGACGACGGAGGAGATCAGTCAGATTTCCTGTAAAACCCAGAACGTGACCACAATGAAACCAGAACCGGCGCTGAGCCGCGAGAACACGTTTCAGTTAATAAAGAAAGAAAAAAAGTCGTTTAACTGGGATCAGGTCTCCTGATAGACAGATAAATGATCAAATGACAGCGTTGTGGGAGGAAAGGTTATTATCGTTAACGAAACCGAACGAAGTAACGGAAACTAGAATTGAAAAAACATTTTCATTAACTGAAATAAAATAAAAACGATAACTAACTGAAACTGTATTATGTGTTTTTAAAACGAACTAAAATTAACTATAATAATGTCAAGAACGTCAAGACTACCTGGATAAGCTAGCCTAAGCTAGCCCCCTGGAAAGAAGGCTAACCAAGACTAGCTGGATAAGCTAGGCTAAGCTAGCCCCCTGGAAAGAAGGCTAACCAAGACTAGCTGGATAAGCTAGCCTAAGCTAGCCCCCAGGAAAGAAGGCTAACCAAGACTAGCTGGATAAACTAGCCTAAGCTAGCCCCCTGGAAAGAAGGCTAACCAAGACTAGCTGGATAAACTAGCCTAAGCTAGCCCCCTGGAAAGAAGGCTAACCAAGACTAGCTGGATAAACTAGCCTAAGCTAGCCCCCTGGAAAGAAGGCTAACCAAGACTAGCTGGATAAACTAGCCTAAGCTAGCCCCCTGGAAAGAGAAGCTAACCAAGATTACCTGGATAAACTAGCCTAAGCTAGCCCCCTGGAAAGAAGGCTAACCAAGACTAGCTGGATAAGCTAGCCTAAGCTAGCCCCCTGGAAAGAAGGCTAACCAAGACTAGCTGGATAAACTAGCCTAAGCTAGCCCCCTGGAAAGAAGGCTAACCAAGACTAGCTGGATAAACTAGCCTAAGCTAGCCCCCTGGAAAGAAGGCTAACCAAGACTAGCTGGATAAGCTAGCCTAAGCTAGCCCCCTGGAAAGAAGGCTAACCAAGACTAGCTGGATAAGCTAGCCTAAGCTAGCCCCCTGGAAAGAAAGCTAACCAAGACTAGCTGGATAAGCTAGCCTAAGCTAGCCCCCTGGAAAGAAGGCTAACCAAGACTAGCTGGATAAGCTAGCCTAAGCTAGCCCCCTGGAAAGAAGGCTAACCAAGACTAGCTGGATAAACTAGCCTAAGCTAGCCCCTGGAAAGAAGGCTAACCAAGACTAGCTGGATAAGCTAGCCTAAGCTAGCCCCCTGGAAAGAAGGCTAACCAAGACTAGCTGGATAAGCTAGCCTAAGCTAGCCCCCTGGAAAGAGAAGCTAACCAAGACTAGCTGGATAAGCTAGCCTAAGCTAGCCCCCTGGAAAAGGCTAACCAAGACTAGCTGGAACTAGCAAGAAAGCTAACCAAGACTGGAAAGAAGCTAACCAAGACTAGCTGGATAAGCTAGCCTAAGCTAGCCCCCTGGAAAGAAGGCTAACCAAGACTACCTGGAAAGAAGGCTAACCAAGACTAGCTGGATAAGCTAGCCTAAGCTAGCCCCCTGGAAAGAGAAGCTACAGCTGCAGGCCAGTCAGCGTTGGGAAGGAACAGAGAAAAACAGCAACTATAATGGACTGTTTCCATGGAGACCAGATAGCTGCTGGTCAGTAAATACGCAGGAACACCACAAGAGGGAAGATGCATTGATAAATATTGCCCCTTTTCCATTAGTACCTACTCGGCGCGGCTCGACTAGACCCGGCTCGACTCGACTCGGTCTCAGTGGTTTTCCACTGTAGTTCAGTACCACCTCGATGTGGGTGGGGCCTTCATGGTAAGGTGGCCTGAAACGCAGTGACGTGTTTTATATGCGGCAACTCTGGTCACGTTTGCGACCTAACAATGGAGGACGTCGTTCGTCATTCGACCATGGAGTAGACTTGCGGCCATTCTTCGTTTGTGAAGTAGACAATTACAGGTAAAGTAAAATCGCTGTTGAGTTTGTTGTTGCTGAGTTTTGAATATGGCGGTGTGGAGGAGTCGCGTTGCTCTCTGGCCAATCAATGGCCCGCGGCGTGGTGACGTTTGTATTCTCGGCCCGACTCAGCCCGGATAGAACCCAGCCAAATGGGTACGAAAAAAGGAGGGCCGAGCCGGTACTATGACCTAGTGGAAAACCTCCAAAGCGGGGCCGAGTCGAGTCGAGCCGCGCCGAGTAGGTACTAGTGGAAAAGGGGCAATAGTTTATTGAGACCAGAATGTAAACACGACCATGTGATTCGATAGCCTTCAAAAAGTTCAGCGCTTCACTTGTTAGGTTCTTTTCAGAAAAGATTCTAACTGCGTGTTCTTTGCTGGAAAGGAGAGTCTCGGTCGGTAGTACAAGTACAACACAGATGTTTAATTGTAATAAATGTGACATCAGGAGAGGTCGAACGAAACAAAGCAACAACAATTTATACAGAAATGTGCGTCACTAGATGGGGAGGAGCCACGGTTTAGACTTGGCTCTCCCATTGGCCGGTCCGGTCCTCTTCTGGTCCAATCCACTGCCGGCGTTTTATAAAAGGACGAATGTTTACCTTTCCCACAATGCTCGTCTATCTACCTGGCCAGGCCTTTGTTTCCAACCACGTGTTTCTAAGCGGCTACAGCTGGGCTAGTTTGCTACATTTCTGATATAAAGTGAAGACAAATCACACACTAAGAATGATCTAAGACACTGTGATGTGGACACACGGTTCTTTAAATAAAACAGTATGATATACAGTCATGGAAAAATTATTAGACCACCATTTTTTCTTCAGTTTCTTGTTCATTTTAATACCTGGTACCACTAAACGTCATCATGTGACTAAAACAGACAGAAAAGAAAACACTGAATGCATAAAAGCAGTGTTTTTGGCAGTACAACGCCATAGCTATTGATGTAAAAACTTAAGTGATTTAGGTTATAATCAAGAAAACCATGGAAAATGGTAAGATATCAGCTCTTAAATAAAACTCTTATGAGCAATCTTTGTGGTTATCGTTATGTTTGTCCAAACAAATGTACCTTTAGTTGTACCAGGCATTAAAATGAACAAGAAACCTGAAGAAAACAAGGGTGCTCTAATCATTTTTTCCATGACTGTAGACCAAGGATTATTTAATTTATGTTTCCAATACTAGAATATTAATAATGCTATTGATAACCATTATTACCAATATGTAACTAATGTGTAACTTGTACAAAAATGAGAACCACTAGCTGCACTAATTCTGGATCTGAAAAGTTAAGAAAATTCTGACCTAACACACTCCAACCAAAATTACAACCCTAATTTACAGAATAAAACTAAAACTAACACTGAAACTAATAAAAACTAAACTAAAACTAAGTATTTCAAAACAAAAATGAATAAAAACTAGCTAAAACTGCTCTAAAAATGAATTAAGACTAACTGAATTTGGAAAAACTAAAACTAATGGAAAACCCTAAAGTATTATGACCCTGGAGGGAGGGGGGGATGAGGGGGAGAGGGGGAGGGGGAGGGGAGGGGAGGGGGGAGGGGCCAGCCGGACGGCGGAGGGCAGAGCTGAGAGGTGATAGAGCAGCTTCCTGACTTCAGTTTTCTCCTCCAGTCAGTCCGTCATGGACTAAACCTGCAGCTGCTTCTCCCTTCAAGCTCTTCAGCCACGTTTCGAGGTAAGAAAACACTTCTTTTATTTTATTTTTAATGTCTGAAACTTTCCCTCCTCCTGTTTGCACCTGGATCCGTGCAGCTGAGGTGTTGGTGGATGAAGGAGAACCAGACCCAGCTTCCTGTCTGCTCTGCTCGTCTTCATGAACGCTGTCGGTTTAAAACTGTCCTGCAGATGTTTTTCTGGAAGCTTCTCTGAAGGGGGGGGGGGGGGATGTGGGGGGATTGGGGGGGGGGGGTTTAAAGCTGTAAAGCTTGTTTAAGTCCCGCTGGGCTGCTGAAATGTCTGGTATGCAGCAGGTCTCTGAGCAGGAAAGAGCTCAGATACTGGAGTCCTGAATTCCTCCAGACTGAGTCAAGACAGAACTTTCTAACCTCCAGAGGGGATGCTGCCCCCCCGCCAACACTAATATCCACCTCCGTACCAGTAACCTATCCTCCGGTACCAGTAACATATCCACCGGTACCAGTAACCTATCCACCGGTACCAGTAACCTATCCTCCGGTACCATTAACATATCTACCGGTACCGGTAACATATCCTCCGCTACCGGTAACATATCCACCGGTACCAGTAACATATCCACTGGTACCAGTAACATATCCACCGGTACCAGTAACCTATCCTCCGGTACCAGTAACATATCTACCGGTACCAGTACCAGTATCCTCCGTACCAGTAACATATCCTCCGGTACCAGTAACATATCCACCGGTACCAGTAACATGTACCTCCTCCTGTACCAGTAACATATCTACCGGTACCAGTAACATATCCTCTGGTACCAGTAACATATCCTCCGGTACCAGTAACATATCCTCTGGTACCAGTAACATATCCTCCGGTACCAGTAACATATCCTCCGGTACCAGTAACATATCCTCCGGTACCAGTAACATGTCCTCCGGTACCAGTAACATATCCTCCGGTACCAGTAACATATCCACCGGTACCAGTAACATATCCTCCGGTACCAGTAACATATCCACTGGTACCAGTAACATATATCCTCCGGTACCAGTTAACATGTCCTCCGGTACCAGTAACATATCCTCTGGTACCAGTACCATATCCTCTGGTACCAGTAACTATCCTCCGGTACCATAACATATCCACCGGTACCAGTAACATATCCTCCGGTACCAGTAACATGTCCTCCGGTACCAGTAACATATCCTCTGGTACCAGTAACATATCCTCCGGTACCAGTAACATATCCTCTGGTACCAGTAACATATCCACCGGTACCAGTAACATATCCTCCGGTACCAGTAACATATCCTCCGGTACCAATAACATATCCACTGGTACCAGTAACATATCCACTGGTACCAGTAACATGTCCTCCGGTACCAGTAACATATCCTCCGGTACCAGTAACATATCCTCTGGTACCAGTAACATATCCTCTGGTACCAGTACCATACCCTCTGGTACCAGTAACATATCCTCCGGTACCAGTAACATAACTGGTACCAGTAACATATCCACTGGTACCAGTAACGTATCCTCCGGTACCAGTAACGTATCCTCCGGTACCAGTAACATATCCATTGGTAGCAGTAACATATCTACCGCCACTCTGGGTGGGACTGATAGTTCCTCCTTCTGTTAACTGAAATAGATCAATAACAGGACGTGGTGAGTTTTAACAGCGAGATAACAGACATGAAGTCCTGCAGGCGGAGTTCAAGATGCTTCAGAGCTGAAACTGAAATTAGGAATTAAAAAAAAACATCCGACAGTTGCATCATCTTCTGAATGTGACGATCTTCTCTGCCGAAATTAGTTTTATTCTTATGATGAAACTAAAAAAACCCAATGAAGCTTTAAAAGCAGCTGTTTCTCTCCTTGCTGCATTTCCACCTCCGCCGTGCACGACTCATGCACGTGCACTCCAGCTGTCTGTTACTTGCACGGCGGGAAAAGAGCTGGCGGCGGTTCGATACCCGCCCTCCACCCTTCACATCTGGAAAGTTCACCTTCAGTTCAGTCCAGCCTCATTTATTCATTCAGAGACTGAGGAATAACGTTGGTCTGAAGGACAGGATGGTGTTCTGGATCTTGGACCTTCTGACCCGTAGAACCGAGTCACCGGTACCAGTAACAGAGTAACTGGGTCCCGTGTTTGAATACTTTTAGAAATGGTGTGAGGAATCTTTTTTTTTTTTTTTTTATCTTTGAATGTCTTAAAGAGAAAGGACATGTGTATTGATTTCAAAACAAACTTTTCCAGAACTCTATAACAAACAGCTTGTAAGAACGGCTAACTCCATCTGGTCTGATTGTTTACATAAATTTACATAAATAATTTAAGTTTCTACCATCAGGTTCACTGATTAAACTCCCTTTAGCAAAGACAAACAGATACAAACCCTCCTTTGTTCCCTCTGCTGTTGTTCTTTTAAATGGCGGGAGGAGAAGTTAGCGGGTGAAGAGCCCCCCCCTCCTGACTGTAGCTTAGGTCTTTATTATGAATTTTTATGTGTAATTTATTGTTGTAACTATTATGCATATTTTATGTTTCGTGTGCTCCTGAAACTCGCGAAACTAATCATCCCTTTGGGGACAAATAGTTATTGATTGATTGATTGAGATTTTGTCTTGGCACCGAACACGTCTGTGTTTCGCGTTGAGCAACGCGGGTTTGCTAGCATGACGTCATCACATCTGGCTGCACTGAAACAACCGCTGGATGAGGCTCCACGTGCCCGAACCCAGACGTGACGCTTTGACCCCCGACGGCCACCAGACAAAACGACTAGCGTTCTAGATTTAGCTATTTTTGTCAGGAAAATTGTGAAAAAGGAAAAAAAAAAAAAAGTGCCGACTCATTGGGCCGCTGCATCCGTGCAACACTTCCCTTTTATTCTGTGGCGGGGCCGCCTCGCTTATCTGCTTTTTTCTGTTTCTTTTTTTACCAGAAACATTTCAATATGCAAAATCACATAATGCTAAATGATTCAGTTTTTATATGAGAACTAAAACCAGGATTTACACGTCTTTGCTAGCATGACGTCGTCACATCTGGCTGCACTGAAACAACCGCTGGATGAGGCTCCACGTGCCTGAACCCAGACGTGACGCTTTGACCCCCGACAGCCACCAGACAAAACGACTAGCGTTCTAGATTTTGCAATTTTTGTCAGGAAAATTGTGAAAAAAGGAAAAAAAAAAAAGTGCCGACTCATTGGGCCGCTGCATCCGTGCAACACTTCCCTTTTATTCTGCGGCATGGCCGCCTCGCTTATCTGCTTTTTTCTGTTTCTTTTTTTTTTACCAGAAACATTTCAATATGCAAAATCACATGATGCTAAATGATTCAGTTTTTATATGAGAACTAAAACCAGGATTTACACGTCTTTGCTAGCATGATGTTATCACATCTGGCTGCACTGAAACAACCGCTGGATGAGGCTCCACGTGCCCGAACCCAGACGTGACGCTTTGACCCCCGACGGCCACCAGACAGAAGGACTAGCGTTCTAGATTTTGCAATTTTTGTCAGGAAAATTGTGAAAAAAGGAAAAAAAAAAGTGCCGACTCATTGGGCCGCTGCATCCGTACTGCACTTCCCTTTTATTCTGCGGCGTGGCCGCCTCGCTTATCTGCTTTTTTCTGTTTCTTTTTTTTCACCAGAAACATTTCAATATGCAAAATCACATGACGCTAAATGATTCAGTTTTTATATGAGAACTAAAAGCAGGATTTACACGCTGGCCCGTTTTGGGTTCCAGATACGGGTCCCAGGTGGGTTTACCTGCAGGTTCTACCTGGGTTAGTTGGTCCAACCGGTCCAACTACATCTGACCCACATCATTTCCTGCCTTCTTACTCCATGAATGCGCCCGTTTATACCTTTATGGATTCATCCCATCTGCACCAGTAGGCCCATTCAGGGCCCCAACATTTGAAACCAGTGCCGTTTGCCAAATTCAAGCCTTTGAACTCTGAACCCAGTTTTACCGGTTTTGACGAGCATAATTGGACACGCTGGCTGGGCACCTGAGCAAGAGGGAAAAATAAAGCTATAAACTTTACTTTAAAGTAGAGGTCTTCACGGGTCCACTTTCATGGACCCGAACCCGAACGGACCCGTGAAAATTCGACCCGAAACCGACCCGACCCGAGCTATTATCATAAGTCCGGGAGTCAGAACCCGAATAAACCCGCAATATTTGGACCCGGAACCGACCCGACCCGAGTCTTTAGTTTCCAACCACGAACCGAACCGAGTTACCCGAATAGAACCGAGACAATCCAGCCCATAGTTGCTCATGTTAAAGTTGTCTAGCGTTGAATAAAACTTGATTTTCTTACCTAAAGTTGTCTTCTTCTACCGGTTCAGTTGCTACATAGGCTACGTGATGTAAATAACAATAAATCCACGTCGTTAATTTCTTTGTGGATACAGATGATATTGGTAGCAACTGCTAATGCTAATAGTTGTTTTCTTCTACCGGTTCAGTTGCTACATAGGCTACGTGATGTAAACAACAATAAATCCACGTCATTGTTTTCTTTGTGGATACAGATGCTATTGGTAGCAACTGCTAACGCTAATAGTTGTCTTCTTCTACCGGTTCAGTTGCTACATAGGCTACGTGATGTAAACAACAATAAATCCACGTCATTGTTTTCTTTGTGGATACAGATGCTATTGGTAGCAACTGCTAACGCTAATAGTTGTCTTCTTCTACCGGTTCAGTTGCTACATAGGCTACGTGATGTAAACAACAATAAATCCACGTCATTGTTTTCTTTGTGGATACAGATGCTATTGGTAGCAACTGCTAACGCTAATAGTTGTCTTCTTCTACCGGTTCAGTTGCTACATAGGCTACGTGATGTAAACAACAATAAATCCACGTCATTGTTTTCTTTGTGGATACAGATGCTATTGGTAGCAGCTGCTAACGCTAATAGCCTACACCGGTCAGGACGTGTCGTAAAAATGTTCTCTCATCCAGCGTTGTCATGTTGGCGATCCGTTGTGCTTTACAGCTGCCGGGCAAACCGCTAATAACACGCTAAGGCAACATGGTTGTTTCATGACAAACACGGCACGTTAATGAATAATTAATTAAACTGCCCCGAGTCCTGACATTAGCTGCCACCGCCAATATCTTTACCTCTCTGGAGTAAACATGGACCCAGCCTGTCAGACTACTAGATTAAATACTGACAAATAAATATTAAAAACAAATAAAGTCCCGTGGCCTGTTTGCTAAAATTAAAATATAAAAAAACAGGCTTTTTTTTTGTTGTTTTTGTGTTAGATTAAAAAAACAAAAAACAAAATAAAAAGTCACTTTTTAATGTTTTTGATTTTTGATTGACAATTGAAAATGGGAAAAAAACAAAATCATATGCAGATAATTACGGATTGATAAAGTTACAGAACTTAAACATGAACATTTTCATTTTAAAGTTCTCCCAGACGGAGGATTCAACAGAAACAAGGTTATTTGTAACAACTGACAAGTTGAACTCCTCGTTAAAAGTTTCTGCTGTTACCTCAGAAATGACCTGTTTTAATGTTCTGATTGGCAATAAGCTTTATTTTATTTTACATTTTTTAAGATTTACACTAAATATGTGTTACTGACAAGTGCTGATGTTAAAAGTGTTTGAACAACAAATGTTATGACACTTTAGTTCATATGGCAGCAGAACATTTAAATAAAAGTGACTTTTTACACTACTGTTGAATTCATTATTTGATTTTCCGTATACAATGCGATTAATCGTGATTAATCAGGGAAATCACGTGATTAATCGCGATTAAAAATTTGAATCGTTGCCCAGCGCTAGTAACGATGCTACTTCGGACTGCTGGGCTGAGCCGAGTCCCAGCGGAGGCCCGAGCAAAAGTAGCCAACAGCTGGGTTGTGGTCCAGTTAGTCCACCCGACCTGGAAGCGGGTTTGGCAGCACGAGCCAGTTGTTCCAGAGGTGGAGCCAGTTGTTCAGAGGTGGAGCCAGTTGTTCAGAGGTGGAGCCAGAGAGGTGGAGCCAGTTGTTCCAGAGAGGTGGAGCCAGTTGTGAGGTTTTCAGAGGTGGAGCCAGTTGTTCCAGAGGTGGAGCCAGTTGTTCCAGAGGTGGAGCCAGTTGTTCCAGAGGTGGAGCCAGAGAGGTGGAGCCAGTTGTTCCAGAGGTGGAGCCAGAGGTTGTTGTTCCAGAGGTGGAGCCAGAGGTTGTTCCAGAGGTGGAGCCAGTTGTTCCAGAGGTGATTTGAGGTTCCAGAGGGTGGAGCCAGTTGTTCCAGAGGTGGAGCCAGTTGTTCCAGCCAGTGCAGAGGTGGAGCCAGTTGTTCCAGAGGTGGAGCCAGTTGAGGTGGAGCCAGTTAGAGGTGGAGCCAGTTGTTCGTCTTAGAGGTTGGATTCAGAGGTTAACGCTTCTTACCTCTTAGCAGTAGTGATGCACCACTTTTTCTGCTCGCCAACCAGCAGTAGATGAAAGAAACCAGCGGAGGAAGAAGATGAAGAAGAAGGAAAGCAGAACTAGAGTGAGGACATGAATGTGGGAGGAGCTGAGATGGTTGCTGCACTTCTGTTTGCTGTGTTAACATTTACGACGGTCGAGTAGAGAAGGCTTTAAATCAGAGGACACTGAGGTCACTTCCTGCCTGGAGTCAACACCACCTCTGCAGCAGTCACAGTCCTGAAGCACCGACCCCCGAGGCAGGAACAGTTCCCAGAACTGGGTGTTCCCACTAACGGATGAACAACCCACCTGTGGGGTCAAAGGTCACTCCAGAAATGTGCAGTCAAACCTGCTGTTAGAAACCTCTAGAAACTTCTTCAACGAGCACATTTAAAAACAGATTCTGTTCCAAATGGACGCCGAACAAACAGTAAAGAATACAGGTGCAAAAGAATCAGCAAACATTTCCTGTTGCTTGCTGTGCTGCCCCCTAGTGGCCATAAACATTCACCGTTTTAAACTCTGCGTTGCTTCTCGCTGAAGTGTTTGATTAAAGAAGCCAAACGTGTTGCGCTGAACTAGCGGTGAGTATTGACAAGGACCTCACAATACGATACGTATCATGATACTGGGGTCACGATATGATATTATAACGATATCACGATATATTGTGATATATAGCTGAAAAATCGATATATTGGGCAGCTGACAATCGCAATATATTGCCAAATTGATTTTTTTTTTCACACCGCTAGTATGAAAATTGAAAGCTGATGTCTGGGCCTCCGCAGAGACGACGAGAACCTCGTTAAGGTTAAGATTTGTTGACTGACCACCAGCTGACCATAAACGGGCTTCCCAGGAACTGATGCCGCCTTCCCAGGAACTGTAGGGAACTGGTGCTACCTTTCCAGGAACTGGTGCCGCCTTTCCAGGAACTGTAGGGAACTGGTGCTACCTTTCCAGGAACTGGTGCCACCTTCCCAGGAACTGGTGCCACCTTTCCAGGAACTGTAGGGAACTGGTGCTACCTTTCCAGGAACTGGTGCCACCTTCCCAGGAACTGGTGCCGCCTCCCAGGAACTGGTGCTGCCTTTCCAGGAACTGATGCCACCTTTCCAGGAACTGTAGGGAACTGGTGCTACCTTTCCAGGAACTGGTGCCACCTTCCCAGGAACTGGTGCCACCTTTCCAGGAACTGTAGGGAACTGGTGCTACCTTTCCAGGAACTGGTGCCACCTTCCCAGGAACTGGTGCCGCCTCCCAGGAACTGGTGCTGCCTTTCCAGGAACTGATGCCACCTTTCCAGGAACTGTAGGGAACTGGTGCTACCTTTCCAGGAACTGATGCCACCTTCCCAGGAACTGATGCCGCCTTTCCAGGAACTGGTGCCGCCTTTCCAGGAACTGTAGGGAACTGGTGCTACCTTTCCGAGAACTGGTGCCACCTTCCCAGGAACTGGTGCCGCCTTTTCAGGAACTGCAGGGAACTGGTGCCACCTTCCCAGGAACTGGTGCCACCTTCCCAGGGACTGGTGCTGCCTTTCCAGGAACTGATGCCACCTTTCCAGGAACTGTAGGGAACTGGTGCCACCTTTCCAGGAACTGGTGCCGCCTTCCCAGGAACTGGTGCCACCTCTCCAGGAACTGATGCCGCCTTTCCAGGAACTGGTGCCGCCTTTCCAGGAACTTATGCCGCCTTCCCAGGAACTGGTGCCGCCTTTCCAGGAATTTA